>MU228246.1:4000871-4024447 GCA_018584345.1 Thuja plicata | reverse complement strand
GTTATCAATCCAAGAGAAATTAAAACTTTTTTCAACCAGTAGTCTTCTTTCTTTGTAAGAAAAATGTGTTGGAACTTTGTTAGCTGCAAGGTAATTAGCTATGTCAGCATACCACAGACTTTGGACAACAATATGAAACAAATGCTCATCTAGAAATGCATCATCTATCAGAGTAGTATCTTGTTCTATATGGTGGATTCTTGACAGATAATCAGCTACTACATTTACCTTGCCAGGCTTGTCAACTATAGTAATGTCAAATTCTTGCAAAAGAAGAAGCCATCTTGCTAACCTGCCTGTGATAGCAGGTTTGTTCATAAGATATTTTATTGCTGCATGGTCAGTATGAACAAAAATAGGATAGCCAGTTATGTAATGATGGAATTTGTTCAAGGAATATACTACTGCTAGGAATTCTTTCTCTGTCACTGTGTAGTTTAACTCTAGTCCATGGAGGCTTTTGCTAATGTAGTAAATTGCATTTTCCAGGTTACTAGACTTTTTTCCTAGGACAACACCTATTGCGTAGTCTAAATTATTTGTGTGAATGTGAATTGGAAAAGTCCAATCAGGACCCCTAAGTATGGGTGCAGTGGTTAATAGTTTCTTAAGCTGCAAGAAGGATTCATCACATTCTTTTGTCCAATTAAATTCAGCCTCTTTAGCAATCAAAGTATACAGAGGACTAGCCATTTGACTAAAACTTTGGATAAACCTTCTATAGTAGCCAGCACATCCTAGGAAAGACCTAACATATTTTTTCTTTATAGGAATATGCAATGTTAGAATTACCTTTATTTTTGTAGGATCTACTTGGATTCTAGCTTCAGATATGAAATGTCCCAGCACTATGCCTTCTTGCATCATCATGAAACATTTTTCATTGTTGAGAGACAAATTGTGTTCCTGACATTTTATTAGCACTCTTTTCAAATTCTTCAGGGCTTCCTCAAAGGTGACTCAAAATGTAGTAAAGTCATCCATATATATCTCCATACAATCATGTGATATATCAGCAAAAATACTGATTACAGCTCTTTGGAAGGTAGCTGGTGCATTGCATAGACCAAATGGTAATATAGAATAGGCATATGTACCCCAGGGGCATGTGAATGTAGTCTTCTCTTGATCTTCTAGAGAAATGCTGATCTAGTTGTATCCACTGTATCCATCCAGAAAGGAGAAATATTTCTTACCAGCTAGAGTGTCTAGGACTTGATCAATAAAGGGTAAAGGAAAATGATCCTTCTTTGTGGAATTAATCAACTCTCTGTAATCCACACATATTTTCCATTTCCTCCCTTTCTTAGGTACAATGACTAACGGTGATACCCACTTGCTATCAGAGATTGGATAGATGAAACCAAAATCTAGTAATTTTTGTAATTCACTTTTGACTATCTCTCTCAATGTTGGATTTATCCTTCTTCAAGGCTGGTGTAGTGGTAAGATGCCATCATTAATGTAGATCCTATGGGTATAGAGCTTGAGGTTCAGTCCTAGCATGTCTCCATAAGTCCAAGAAAAGGCTTTCTCATGCTTACACAAGAGTTTAGTTAACTGTTCCATTTGCTGAGGTGGCAACTTGTTGTTTACATGGAGATTATGACCAGGGGAAATTTCCACAACAGTTGTTAGCTCTAACCTTGACATCTTAGGTACTGGGTTTGTAGCAATTTCACATGGTAACAATTGGCTAATTACTTTAGGGCTTGCTGGAAAGATACAATCTTCATAGGCACATAGCTGCAGAATAATACTTTCAGAAACATCTTTTGCTGCTATACACTCATTGGTAAGAATACTCTGTGTTACATCATCTTCCTCTTGCATTTTCAAAAAAGACTATTTATGCATCATCATGAGCCGAGAAACAGAATTGACCTCTTCTTCCTCATCTCCTAGTTCTAGCCAAATGGGATCTTTCAAATCTGGCTGAGGTTGGGCAGGAGGATAGAGTGCTATTTTATTTATTGCCTGACCATTTGAAATTGTCATACTTCCTGATCTGCAACTAATTTTTGCATCAGTGGTGGCTAACCAAGGTCTCCCTAGGATGACTGGATAGCCAGCAAAGTTTACTTTTGGTGATAAGTGTTATAGTTATAGTACATTTTCCATTATAATTAAATCACTTTGGTTTAATTATTAAAGCTAACTATTATTCTATTCACTTAAGCTTGTCATTTGTAGGTGCATAATAATTAATATGTTTATTAATTATTAAATGCACAAACCTAACTTTCTCCGGCTTTAGGGTTTCTCACCTTATATGCCGCTTTTGTAATTATTGTAATTCACTTTTTGGGAAATAAGAATTTTTCTCTCACTCCGCTGAGATTTTCCAAACCTTAGCTTCTATCTCTTTGGCTTCCATTCAGTATTAGGTATTTGCATGCAGGTGTTCTTGGCGAGCTGTGAAGTTGGATTTCTCAACTTCTACATGGTATCAGAGCCACTCTATCGCTGCCTGGTTTGAAGGTTTTTGAAGCCACGATTCAAAGATGACAACCACAACTTTTCTGGGGTTTTTAATCACTTTGAAGGAGGCACCATTTTTTGGAGCTATTTGAGCAAAAATGGACTCTACCATTGCATTCAGAAGGCCCGAGAGAGTTGAAATACCTATAAACTTTGTTGGTTTTGGTCACAGTGAGCCCAGAGAAAAAAATTGACGTCCAAGGCCATACGGGCATGATTTTTGAGAAAAAAATACAAAAAAGTAAAAAAAAACATTTTTTTGGGGATACCGGAGCGCGCCGCCACCGCACCACCCCGGTGCCACCCCACCGCCACCGCGGCCCGGCCCCCCACTGGCGCGCCACCCAGTGACCACTGCAGCCGCCACCAGCGGCGCTGCACCCAGGTACTGTCAGCTCTCCCCTTCACCAGCCACCACCACCGGGTGTGCCACCGATCCACCACCACAGCTTGCGAGCGACGGTGGTGATGTCACCCTAACGTCAGCACCCTAGAAAATTTTTCTCGGCCAAAACTTTGAATTTTTCGACGGCCATTTCATTTTTTCGGGGACAGCCATGACGACCGTCAATTTTTTGCTCGTGGACAGTGACTGGCATTTGAACGTCAAATTTTTTGTCGTCTCTAGGTTTTTCCAAAGAGTCATCTTTCGAGAGGCACTTGGTTTTTTAGCCATATCTTGGGCATACAGTGTTTGTTTTCAAAAAATGAAATATTGTCAGAAAGGTGTTTCCGAGATGAACATGATGATGCTAGTCTTGTTTGTTGATTTGACTGTTTAAGATCCTATTTTTGGTGTTGAAGTAGAGGCTTTGTTTTCTTCCCTCCCTGCATCTGGCGTTCAGGTTTTTTCCCAGTTTTTTATGCTTTCAGTAATTGATTCTTTGCTGTACGGGGATTAGAATTATACTTTGAGGGGGGGTGCTTTTGCTTTCTATCATTTACTTTCAGAAAATGACCCTTCTACTTCCATCTTTTTCTTCTCTCAATGTCAGACCCCTCTGTGGCCCGGTTGACACCGCACAATTACCACACCTGGAAAGCACACATGACCAGGTTACTCATGTCACGTGGCTTATGGTCATGCCTAGATAAAAAACAACCTGTCCTACAATGTCCTTTTGAGATTCTTCAGCACAAGAATAAAATGGATGAAGCCATGGGCTTGATTGCACTGAATATTTTTGACAGTCTCCTCTTTCACCTGGATGGGTTGACAACTCCTAGGACCATTTGGGGAAAGTTTTTAGATTTGTTTGGCATAGTGAATGAGTTCTGGGCACTACAGCTTGATGCAGAGCTGACCACTTTGACACCTACCAGCTTTCCCACCATTGAGGACTTCTTGATGAAGTTCAAGTCTCTGCGCTCAGTTTTGCAGGGATGTGGGAAAACCAAGACAGATGATGAGTGTATCTTCTTGATACTCTCAAAGTTGCGAGGAAAGTATCAGATCTTCTCTTCCAATTTCTACTCCACCATGGATGCTTTGGGTGCTAGACACACCATGCCTTCTTTTGAGACATTGTGTGATCGGTTGACACGGGAATAGGAAAAGATCCAATAGATGAATGCTTCTGGCTCTTTTAGCCAAGCATTGGTTGCCCAGTCTTCACAGGGGAAACCAAAATAGAAAGGCAAACCGAAGAAATATTCCATAGGAAATGAGTCTTCCTCCAAACCTGCACAGAAAAATGATTCAAAACCTCCAGCAAACCCTTCCAAGGGTAAATCTTCTTCAAAGTCTACTGAGTCTACCTCCAAGACTAAGAAGAAATTAGTTGAGACCTGTAGCTTTTGTGGCAAGGACGGGCATCCCTTTTCTAGGTGTTGGAAATGTTTGGAGGCTTTAGAGGAAGCCTTGCAGGAGAATCACATTTCAGCTCCTCAGTCCACATCCTCCCCTGCAGGGAAAGGTCATGCTCTTACTGCATGAGCAATGATTTCTAGGCCCACCTAGATTCTTGATTTCGGTGCTTCTCACCACATGAATCACACTCAGCAGTTGGTCACCTCACTTGCCCCTTGTGCTACTTCACAGATTACTATTGGAAACTCATCTCATCTTTCTATTTTGGGTTCTGGTTCTGTTGCATTAGCTGGGGGTTCTCTTCAGGATGTTCTCTTTGTCCCTGACATTTCGATGAACCTTCTGTCTATCTATCAGATTTTCCACTCTGGCTCTGGTAAGACAGTTGAGTTCTCACCACATGATGTGGTTATTTGGGACTTACATGATTCTAAGATGATTGTGGCTACTGGGAGTGTTGATACTGCATCCCTACTATATAGATTTGATGGATTTGAGTCTTCTATTGGCACAGGTTGCTGTCTTATAGCACATGCAGATTCAGTGAGAAAACTTTGGCATGAATGTTTGGGCCATGTCAATTATAGATATCTTCAATATATGAGCACACAGGCACTTTTTCTTGAGCTTCCATAGATTACTTGCACTGATGGGGTTTTTCAGGGTTGTGTTCTTGGCAAACAACATAGGGATCCTTTTCCTCAGGGATGAGCTACTCATGCTTTGGCACCATTGGAGTTGATTCATAGTGACCTCATGTCATTTCCTACTCCTTTTTCTGGTGCCAGATATGTGCTTACTTTCATTGATGACTTCTCTAGGTGCACATGGGTGTACTTTTTGAAGTACAAGTCTAATGTCTTTGATTCATTTTGAGTCTTTAAGACATTTGTGGAGAAGCAATCTAGTCTTTCTATTCACCAGATATGCACAGATAATGGGGGGAGTATGTGAACCAAGATTTCAGGGATTTTTGCTCTGAACATGGTCTTCAGCATCAGTTTTCAGTGCCCTACACCCCTCAATAGAATGGTGTGGCAGAGAGAAAGAACAAAACACTTCGGGAGATGGCTAATTGTATGATACAGTCTAGGTCCATGGATTAATCCTTTTGGGCAGAGGTAGTCAATTGTGGCAACTATATTTAGAATCGGATGCCTCACAAGGTAGTTCGACATATGACTCCTGAGGAGGCTTGGTCTCATGTCAAGCCTGATGTATCTTCATTCCAAGTTTTTGGTAGTGAAGCATGGGCATTTGTGCCTAACTCTTAGAGGAGAGCGATGGAGCGGAAGAGCTGACACCTCATTTTTGTTGGCTACTGCAAGGATGTTAAGGCATATAGGTTTTTTGATCCTGATTCCAGAGAGGTCCTATTTTGATGGGATGTCTAGTTTGATGAGCACCTTCCTGCAGTAGATACCCCGCTTCCAGAGTCTACTTCACTTACCATGACTCCCTCATCTCTTCCAGCCTTATTTCAGGATGATGAGGATGATGATCTTGGTGATCCCCATTTACCTCCACCACAGGATCCTCCACAGATGCCTAGATGGGCTCGTGTTACAGTTGATGCTGCAGGATCTCTGGCTGGTGACCCGACCACTTCCCGTCAAACCTGGTCTCATATTGTGGGTTCTAGTCTTCTTAGTCATGCTATTTGTGGTGATCCTTAGACATTTGGGGCAGCGACAGGATATACTAAGTGGGACAGTGCTATGGGGGAGGAGTATTCTTCTTTGATGAAGAATCACACTTGGGATCTTTGTTCTCTTCCAAAGGGAAGAAAGTTAGTGTGATGTAAGTGGTTGTATCGTACTAAGTTTGCTGTTGACGGTTCTATTGATAAGTACAAGGCACGTCTTGTTGCAAAGGTGTTTTCACAGGTTGAGGGTATTGATTACACTGAGACATTTTCCCCTGTTGCCAAGATGAACTCTATTCGCCTTGTCTTATCCCTCACAACCTCTCAGGGATGGCCCATTTTTTAGATGGATGTGAAGAGCGCTTTCTTGCATGGTGATCTTACTGAGGAGATTTACATGGATTAGCCTTAGGTATTTGTGCAAGATTCCTCCTTGGTTTGTAGACTTTGGCGTTCTTTGTATGGTCTCAAATAGGCCCCTCGGGCTTGGTATGAGAAGATGGACTACTTTATTCTTTCTACAGGATTCACACACTATCAATTCGATCCTACAGTCTACATTCAGCATCTTGAGGATGAGGTTTTGATCCTTGTGCTATATGTCGATGATCTTCTCATCACAGGTAGCTCATCTTCTATGATTTAGGATGTTTAATGTGCATTGATGGAGTAGTTTGAGATGACAGAACTTGGTCTATTACACTTCTTTCTGGGTCTGCAGATTGTTCAGTCCCCTGCTGGGATCTTTGTTTACCAGTAGAAGTATGCTCTTGACATGCTTCAGCGCTTTGATATGCTTGATTGTAAGCCTGCTCCCACACCTTTTCAGTTAGGTGTTACTTTGTCTACCTCTTGCACTTTTCCCTTAGTGGATGCTACATTATATCGGTAGTTGGTTGGCAGTTTGTTGTACTTGACACACACTCATCCTGATCTCTCCTTTGCAGTTGGTCTAGTCTCTTAGTTCTCACATGAGCCTCATGAGAGTCATTGGCAAGCTGCCAAGTGCATTTTGAGATACATTCAGGGCACACTTATGTATTGCATTCATTACACATCAGGGGCCCCTCACATTGTTGGCTACACTGACTCAGATTGGGCTGGTGATGTTGATGATCGGAAGTCTACTTCTGGCTTTGTCTTTTGTCTTGGCTCTGGTCCTATCACATGGTCATGCAAGAAGCATAATGCTCACGTACTTTCATCTACAGAGGCTGAGTATAGAGTGGCAGTGCATGCTAGTTAGGAGATTTTATGGCTTCGATAGTTGATGACTGAGTTTGGTTTTCCTCCTGATCGTCCCACTATTCTATGGTGCGATAATCAGAGTGCTATTCAAATTTCCCACAACCCAGTGGAGCATCAGTGCACTAAACACATTGAGCTTCATATGCATTTCATTCTTCAGCAAATTTAGGATGGTGTTCTCTCTTTGGAGTACATTCCCACTGATGCGTAGGTTGCTGACATCTTCACCAAACCTTTTGCATCTCTGTGCTATCTTTAGTTGCGTTCTATGCTTGGGGTGATGAAAGTTGTCCTTGGGGGTCTTGTTGAGGTCTTCCTTCCTTCATGTTTTTTTCAGCATGTTGTTGTATCTCTTTTTGGGGTAGAGTTTTTCCCACTGGGTTTTCTCTATTTCCCCATTTTATAGAGATTTCTTTGTAGTTGGGTACCTGATCAGGCCTTGTTTCCAGGACCCATTTCTTTTGCTTTCATAGCTGTGCTAGGTTAGTTTCCTCCTGAGCTTCGCTTAAGGGGGGGTGTTAGAGTAATAGTATATTTGCCTTTATAATTAAATAAATTTGGTTTAATTATTAAAGATAACTATTATTCTATTCACTTAAGCTTGTCATTTGTAGGTACATAATAATTAATATGTTTATTAATTATTAAATGCACAAACCTAGCTTTCTTTGGCTTTAGGGTTTCTCACCTTATATGCTGCTTTTGTAATTATTGTAATTCACTTTTTGGGAAATAAGAATTTTTCTCTCACTCTGCTGAGATTTTCCAAACCCTAGCTTCTATCTCTTTGGCTTCCATTCAGTATCAGGTATTTGTATGTAGGTGTTCTTGGCGAGCTGTGAAGTTGGATTTCTCAACTTCTACAATAAGATGAGAAAATCAGCAAGGTATTCCCATGAGTCTAGGGTAACTACCACATCTTCTACAAGACCATCTAAAGTGACTGTTGAACTATCAACAAGTTGTAATATTGTTGGTGTTGTTCTTAAGCCTTCTATACTTGGTCTGTGCATTATATCTTTGGTCATCACATTAATTGCTGCCCCCAAATCAACTAAAGCAATTTTAACAGATTGTTCATTAATTATTAAGTCAACTCCTAAACTTCTAGGGTTTGAATACTTGTGTATAAATACCTTTCCCAATATGATATCCGCAAGTTGCCCTATGACATGAACTATTTGAGGGTCTTTCTTCTTCCTCCCAGGATTTTTAAGGCATGCATCCTTAATTGCTTTCCCATAGATAGGAACATCTTTGATAGCTTGAAATAGAGGTATTTGGATGTGCATATTTTTTAGCTGCTCAAGAATATCAAAAGGCATTTCCTCTTGAGATATAGGTTTTTCTATTGTGAGCCTTTGTGGAAAAAAAGGTTAGACTACAATTTCATCATCAATTTTGCTAGATTTTTGAGTTGATTGGGTGGTATTTTACAATATATCCTCTGGAAGAGGTGCTGATGCTGTAGGAGTGTCTACAACTTCTGTGATAATAGGCTATTCAGGTGTAGGAAGAGTAGTACCTGACCTCAGATGTATGTCAGATATCTCTAGAGCGTAAGTAGGATACTGTTGTGTATCAGTAGTATACATTGTCTATTGCTATTGCTTGTTATTTGGATTTGGTTGCGACTGAGCAGGCAATTGTGTTTGCTTTGGATTGGGGCTAGTGGCTGCAAGAGGCAACATTATTTCAGGAGGTGGCACTGGTGGCGGTAATTGTGGAAAAGAAGGATTTTGGTTAGGCCACTGTGGAGGTCCCCTCCATTGATTATTTTGCTGCCAATTCCCTTGTGGTGGTTTCCATTGGTTTTGTTGGTTAGGAAACTGGTTATTTTGATGGTTAGGCCACTGGTTATTTTGCTGGTTAGGCCACTCGTTATTCCAGGGTGGCTGAGAGTACTGAGGATTATTCTGATAACTTTGGTTTTTCCATTGACTATTGTAAGGATTTGAAAATTGTAATGGGTCTTGAGGCATACCTTGTTGTGGTGCCCATGGGCGATGTTGAGAAAAAAAGAACACTTGCTCATTATCTCCTTCTATCTTCATGTACTCAGTAGGCAAATGTTGATTTTCCAGGTTCACCACCAGCTTGCACTCGTAGTCTTTCTTTTGTTTCTGACAATGAGGACAATATTCAGCCAACTGCAATTCAGCATCTGCATGTTTCTTCTTTGAAGTCATGGTGTCGAGATGTGTGGAAACATCATTAATGATGTCTTGCTTGAAATCTGCTAGCAAGTTAGATATCTCCAACTTAGTAACGTCTGAACTGCTCCCTTTAATTGTTGTAGACCGATATCCTCTGCCTTTCTTCCTAGTTGATCTGGAGTAGTTGAGATTGATTTTCTTGAGATAATCCCAAGAGGATTGGGATATGTCCCCACCAGCCATGAGGTCTAATGCTTCCAGACAACTGTCATTCACTCCTCTCAAGAAGACTAGTTTCTGTGAATCCTCTGCCAGAACATGTTGGGGATTCTTCTGCATGGTGTATAAAAAATGTGAAACATAGTCCTCTAAAATTTTGTGCTCCTTCTGTTACATTCTAAAAATCTCATCTCCCTTTGGGTCACCCCCTTGCAATATTCTTTGTATTTCTCTAGAAACAGGGTCTGCATCTCATCCCATGTGCCTGCTGCATTTGCTCCTAATCCCATGAACCACCGTAAGGCTGACTATTTCAGTGTTGCTGGAAACAAATTGAGTTTGTGGGCATCAGTGTTATAGTCAAAGCTATGACAGAGGATTTCAAACTCAAACAAAAAGGTGTTAGGATCTTTAGTTATTAGCCCATAAAATTTTGGATGTGTAGCTGAGGGTATATTCTTGAGGTTTGCATTGTTTATAAAGCTTTGCAGAGGAAATGGGAAAGTAGGGTGTGCCATTACTGGAGGTATCAGGGTTGGTACTTGCTATTGGAAAGGAATATTAGCCACAATATTGTTATTAGCAGGTGCATTTGGGTCAGAATTATCAAGAAATCTGGCCAAGATTTCAGCAAAAGGCCGTAAACCACTTATATCAAAAGATCCTTCTCCAGCGGTAGATGTTGCAGGAAACTCAGGACTTGCATCAACAAAAGGAAAATCAACTTCTTGAGCTTGCTCATTCAAATTCACAGGTTCTCCTGGAAGAAATCTACCATATTCATCTCTTCTTCTTCCCCTTCGATGCATGCAAATGAATCATTCACACTGGTGAAGCAAATTTAGGACCACAAACCATTAAACTAACTAAAAGACTCAAAAGGTTTCTTAGCTTGACACCATCCCCAACAACGGTGCCAAAAATGAACCGCCTCACAATAGGTGCTTAGCAATCATGCCCAAAGCCTCTCTTAGGAATAATGTATTCAATCTAAGGATCACTTCTCCCACTATGAGTTGAATTTAGTTTGTTAACCTAGGGATGTATACTTGAAATGGTACAACACAGTATGTGCACTAAGTTCCTTAAGGAGCTAATCTACCTATGCTGCAGGAAAGTAAAATACATGAAAGGAATCTATACTAGGGCTATAGGAAGGGAAACACACTTAGTCCTTACTTAAATGAATGCTACAACTTGCAAACTTCTACTCAAATCTATTCTCTCAACCTAGAGCATTCACTAAAGCTATCGTTGCAGGAACATTCATGAAGTACAATGCTGCAGAAAAAAACTGTAATCTTATATCTAGAATACTAGAAATGTAGGAAGTAAATCTATTCTACTTCTACTCTAATCCACCTACCAAGTGGGCCCCCTTGGTTGGATTTTGCTAATCTATGAACAAAGAATATGAACCAAAAGTTACTTCATTATCTTTCAAAATTGGTTACATGAAAAATAAGACATCAAGCTGAAAATGAACTTGCTGAACAAGATACAATTAGAACATTGTTCTCCTTCCAAAAATCCAAACTTATAAACAAACAGTCTCCTCTCTATAAATAGAGGATTGAATTCTTCATTCAAAATAGAAAAGGAACTAACTAACTAAAACTGTGCCAAAGAAAGAGAACAAGAAGTGCAACGGCCCATGACGTGCACAATGAAGTCTAGCTGATCAAGTCAACATGCTGGTAATACAGAGGGAATATAGAAGAGCTATATTTATGCATCTCTGAAATAGTGGCTCCTCATTTGTGGTAGCCATGTCTTCTATTGCCATGATGGCTTATCCGCATGAAGCTGGTCTTTACGTCCTCCTTCGATGCTATCGACCACTCCCAGTGACTCCTACTCCCTGACAAGATTAGTTAATATGCCAAAGATGTTCATGAAAGTAGCTTATGAAATTAATCTAGATGTTAGAACACACATTCATATTATTATATGAAATACTGCAAAATATATATAATATTGGCGTAATATGACATATCTATTCCACCCATGGCTTAATGGTTCTTTTCTATACTTGGAAAAAGTTCAACTCACTTAAAGTTCATAATTGTTCTAATAATACTTGAAAATAGAGTGCAATGACTAATATAATAAAGACAGTAAAGCAGGCTCATCAACATCCAAAGATCAAATGGAGTTTGATTGAGTTTTAAGGACGTTTGCACTCCTTAGGTTTCATTTGCTTTCAAATTCTATTTTAGTCCAATCTTGAGTGCAGTTCTGATTATTAGGTGTTGAGTGCTTTAATTTTATTATTGTATTCCTTTTAACAAACTAATTTTCACCTCTCACATTTTTGGCACGCTCAGTGGGAGCCACTTCCTGGGTCATTTTCTACTAACATAATGATTTCTCTTGATTTTTGGTGAAGTTTGTGTATTTTCAGGTTTAAAGATGTCTTGGCTCAAAACAAACTCTGCCATTGCATCCAGATCATCATTTCAATTTGAAACAAATGCAAAATTTCCCATACCTATCAATAATTGAATCTGTGGCAAATTTTTTTTGCACAACCAGGCCGTACGACCCTCTGCACAAAAATTGGGGCAGATTTCAGATTTCTTGCATGCATATCGAGAAATTTTTTTATTGTGAGTTCAACTTCATAACCCTACGGGTATTAACCTACTGTCTACATATAAAATTTTCATTTCACACACCCAAATCCCATGCCAAACTGCATCCAAATCCTTTAATTTCTATATCTTCCATCAGGATTTGTTTAAAAAGTGGTAAATGTCTCTTTGTGGGGTGAATGTGGGATTAAAAACCCCACACCCACCACCACTTGCCAACTGTGCACTACCTCCCCCGCTACCTTCCCTCCACCATAGCTCACCCACCACTTGCCCCACTACCCACCCACTTCTCAGCCCCGCCTCCCCATACAATGCCTCCTCAAACCCGTACCAAACTCAGCACCTCCTCAACCCCGCACCAAACTCCCATCACCCAACACCTACGTTAAATCCCCACAACCCACACTAAACTCCCACCTGCCTCTGCCTACGCTCTCAACCTTCCACAACTCTATGCCATTGCTCATCCTCCACCACTTCTGAACCCCAACCCACCCTGTAGAACCTCCAAACCTGGCACAGAACCCCAGCACTTAGCCCAAACGCTCCATCAACCTGCCTCTCTGCCCGCGCAAAACAACCTATGCTCCACCACCGCTCCAACACCACCTGCACTCCACCACCACTCAAATACCACCCCTCCACCACTTGAGCACCACCGCTCCCCTACACAGCTCTACCACCACCTCAGCCCTCTAAATGGGCCACCTTTAACCAACCGTGGACTACCACATGGCTCACTACCACATCGACTTGTCAAATCAATGCCAAATTAAGAGAGGGCCCCATTTTTTTCCACATAGAACATTATGCTATCTTAAAATTAATGGCTATTTGACCATCATTTTTCACTATTATTCACTTTCTGCAATGGCCACAAAACCATTAAATTTAATCACGCAGGTGGATGACATCATCAAGCACCCTTTCAAATCCATGAGAAGGCACTTTCACGGAAACACTCATAAAGTTTGCATACGAGCTCCGTTTTGAATGATTCAAAAAGTGTCAGAAATATGACTCAGAGGCCTATTCAGATCTGCCATCTATTTTATTATATTCTTCATCTAAAATTAGGTGAAAATGTTCAAAGTCACCCCTTATTTTGTGCACTAATCTAATCAAATCAAACACAACCCTTGAATGCCCTTAAGGAATCAAACACTCCACGCAAAATAAATCTCGAATGCATAAGGAAATCAACACTTTGTTTTAGGTTTTGAAATTAGACATCAATCAAGCATCTTTCATTTTGGATCTAAAACTGAACAAGGCTATCGAACATCTCATTTTGGGATTTTAAAAATAAACAAGCAATCAACACTTTCAATTTAGGTCTTAAAATCGAACAATCAATCAAAATCAATCTCAAATGCATACAGAAAAATTGAAAAAAGGAAAAATACATTTCACTTTGGTGCTCATAAAATGAAACAACTTGCGAGTTCATTTCTGTTAATCAATCAAAACAAACATTGCCTAACTTATCATAAATTAATCATGTGTCTTGCGTCTTTGGTGCACTTGCATGAAATTTTGTAGAGTACAACCTCACTTCATGTACTATCCTCTCCCACTGGCTTTCATGATCATTGGTGCAAGAGAAAGGTGATTGTGACCATTTGAAATTTTCAAAATTTTCTTAGAGGGTCCTATCCAGAAGAAGCACGAGTCCTTCTGGAGAATGACCCCAAACCGGTCAATCTTTCAGCCGGTATAGAAATAAGGCATGACCCAAAGGTCCATTTTACATCTCTTCAAGCTCAAGCGAGTCATGGTCAATGGTAGTCCATACTGGGTGAGCTCCCCATCATACTGGCATGGTCAAACTAGGCTCTTAAGTGAGTCGCATTTTACAAACCGATTGCGGGGACTCCACAAAACTACTAGCAACTGATAAAATAACAACCTACCTATTTCACTTCCATAAGCTTGATAATCGGCCGGGAAATGAAGATAGTAACTTCCCCTAGAAACTTGTACATTCATGCCACCTTGAGCATTTGGAGTTAGATAATATGACATCATGATTGGAGTTGCGTGCTTGGTGATGGCTGTATTATGATTAGCTCTTGTGTGTGTGCCTACGTATGCAAGCAAAGGTTTTCAAGCTAACCAATTCCTTAGGTAGAATTTCTTGTGTGTGCATACAACATTACAAACCTTGTGAAAAATAGATCTTGAACATACACAATCCGAGGTTTTGAAGTCCTTTTGCCACAAAGATCAACTTTTGTATGCTTCTTGCAAGGTTGCTTTGCCTCTTGCAAGATTGTTTGCTCAAAATTCCTAAGATCACCATTTGTTCCAAAAAGCATCCAAGGAATATGTATCATAGTTACTGCCTCATCTTGAAAACATTTTTCAAACTGAGCTCATATCTAATTCCATCAAGCATAAGAAAGTTAAGACTCCTTTGCCTCCCATATGCAAAGAATAGAAGAACACAATTAGAGAGGCCAAGAAATGTCAACATATCATTGAATCTATTGTGGCAGAAAACCATAAGCATGGAGAATACGATAAGGTCCTTTACAATTTCCAAATTGTCTGTTTCCAAAGAAGATACCGTCTGAACATGACCTTCATCGCATATGAGAAATATGACTAGTTGCGTCATCACCCATTCTTCCTATTCTTAGATAAAATAACATGCATTTTAGGACATCCCTAGTCATCATCCTTAGAAGAACATCATGCACACCCTATCATAATCTTAGCAGTCAATCCCAGATCATTCTATTCGATCCTAAATTAGTCCTAATCAGTCCTAAATCAGTCCCATCCAATCCTTAATCAAATCCAATAAATCCTAGTATCATCATCCTAGCATCATCATCCTAGTATCATCATCCTAGCTTCATCCTTCAATGTATTTAATCCTTGGTGTCCCATCCTTTTTAGAGTAACCAACATCCTAAATCAAAACCATATCTGAAATTTCCTTAGGCTAAGCATTGTCCTAGAATAATCAACTTTGTCCATGTAAACCTCATCACCTTGAGAAAATGATTGGTTTGCGTTGATAACGAATCTCATTGATCAAAGACCACAAGTCTGTCTTAGGTTGGAAATCATCATTCGCTTGATCCTACATTAGGGAAAGCAACCCTTTATCTATTTTGGCACCAAGCCATATTTTATCCTTAGGAAGCATCCTCATCATCGTAGACGCATCATCTTAATCCTAGTCATAGTATCATTATCCTTAGTTTTAGGAATATCCTTGCATTTTCATCTTGCATTTCATATCCCTTTAGGGCATTCATTTCATGCCACCCATCACATGCACCACTAAGAAGAGGAAATAAATGAACCATAATCCAGCAGCTAGCTCATTCGATCCAACAATTAATCACACAAATACAATGGATTCATTTGATCTGCGATAGAACACACCTATCCAACACATTTGGGTAGACCCATACAATATTCCAACTGTGAGTACTATAGAGACATTATAAATCATCTAGGACATGTTCACATAGTGAACACCATGAGTAGACACAACAAAAATCATGTACTCATAGACATTCAACATCAAGGAATCCAATTCCCACCTTGGCTTATACCAATACTTATCACACGACCCATGGCACTCCCAAGGGAATTTCCTCATCCCATCATAAACAAATTTGTTGATGCCCTTCAGCAAGCTCTACAAGTGGGAAATCTTATCTCACAAATAGTCCAAACTTCAATCCAGCCATCCATCATGCACACTACACCTCAATCTACCCCGGTCACAGTCTTGGGAGCCCCACCTCCTAATCCACCTTCAGTAGTGCAAGCAATACTTTCCATCATTATGCAAGCACCTACACTTATCCAACCCACACTTTCTCAACCTTCACAAGCATTCCCATCATTTGTTGCACAATTCCCACCACCACCAATCAACACTCAACAAGCTAGCATTCCACCCCTCACTACTTAGCCCATTCAAATGGCTTCTACCAGTTTGCAACATCAACGAACCCAAATCTCTATGCCTATTCCACTCTTTTCTTCCACAACATACTAACAACAATAAAAACAATTCACCACAGGCATGCTGCTCACGAATCATTACAACCAACCCTTATTTTTGCAAGGGCCCACTTTCCACACTCCACTAGCAACACAATTCAATGTATACCAACACTTCTTCCGCAAGCACAATCCAACCCAAATCCTCTACCACAAGTTCGTCAATTCGGTCAAACAACACAAGGTGCTTCATCTTCCTCTTGGAACTATTCTCAAGCCGCCATGCAAGCCTTAGGCATCTCCAAACAGACGCAGAGCACCAACCCACTCACCTCTGAACCAAAACACACATTCACCAACCTGTTTTCAACCTCACAATCCGCTATCCAACCCACTTAGCAACAACCCCAACAAGCACAACAATAGACCACCAATCCATTTGTATCCCAAGTGCTACAACCACTGTTCAACCCCTTCACTGCCGTGCAAACTCCTATCCCACCTATTCAGCAGCAACCCTAGCAAGAAAAAAAATAGACCACCAATCCATTTGCATCCCACACACAACAAAAATAGTTCAATCCCTTCGCTGGTACACAACCTCCTGTCCAACCTGCCCAACAACAACAACCACCATAGCAGCACAACAATCCCCTCATCACCCAATTCCTATAGCAGACTGCAAATCCTTTTGTGAGTGACAAATCCATCATCCAGCCCACTCTGCAACAACAACCCAACTTTTCAAGTTACCTATCTATGCCATCTTCAGCTGCATCACAAACTATTCCACCGCCACAACAACCCAGTAATCTCACCAACACTAATTTCTTCACTCCACCCACTAGGGGCATTCCACCACAAATCACCTATCCCCTGTACCTTGGAAATGCAACACCACCACCTTATACAAGCACACAATAGGCTCAACCCACTTACCCAAAACCAAAGCTAATACAAGCCTACTTCCTGCAGTTACAACAACCACATCAAGCTGTGCCACCTCCTACATCGCTATATTCCCCCAGCTGCAGTTCCCACCACAACAACCCATCTATGCTAACCAACAACCTCCATATCAAAAACCACAATACCCTCTATAAAACCCTCCATATTCACCCGATCAGTTCAACCCATACATCACAAGCAGGATGAACATGTCAGGGACTAACAATCCCCTACCAGTCAACCAAGAATGGGAAGAAATGAAGAATGCCCTTATGGAGCTGTGAGCTAGGACTGAGACACAGGCATTCAAGTTTGAGGAAGTATGTCCCTATCCATTTGATTGATCCATCATGAGCATCCCGTTTCCTAAGCACTTTGAAACACCTAAATTTGACAAATATTGAGGAAAGGGAGATCCATTCAGTCATATCAAGGAGTTCTATATGGAATGCCAAGAAGTGGCCTACAGTGATAACTTCCTCATGTGACTATTCCCTAAGAGTTTGGGAGGGATTGTTCTTGAATGGTTCTACAAGATCCCCTATGGCATAGTATCCAAATTTGCAGAGCTATCCGAGAAGTTTGTAGCACAATATGTGCACAACATTGAGAATGAACTCTCCCATCTAGACTTATGCAACTCCAAATAGAAAGGAGAGAGCTTAGCAGATTATCTTCAATACTGAAACAGACTCACCACAAGATTGTTGTATCAACCTCCTGAGAAACATCTCATCATGATCTTTATAAACAATATCCATCCCAAACTATTCTACCACATGCACATGAAGTGCATACAGAGGTATTGGGATATTAGAGGAAATGAGATGGATATTGATCAGGGTCTTGTAGAAGACGATGCCATAAAGCACTACAAGGAATCACAACCTGACAAAAAAAATAATGATTTCTCATGATATTGGAAAAAGAACAAAAATTCCCTAACAGATGGAGCCACATACACTAAACATGTCTAGATCATTGTTACAGGTCCTCAAACACCCACCCCAACATATCAACAATAGCACTACTAGCAAAACATACCAGCGCAGACCCACCAACAACCACAATTTAAACAAGTGCCACCTCCCACAACATATCACCAAGCGACACAACCTCAAGCAACACAAAAACAAAACACACGCCCACATCAGGCTGCACAAACCAACTATCATCACAACTATCAAAATCCCCAAAACCAGACAAACACAATAACCATCCAGCAAGGATGAAACAGACCATGCAAAGATTAGTACACACCTAAACACATGTTCACTCCCTTGGGTGAACCTATCAATGTCATATTCCACAGAATGGCGAAAGCAAACCTGATTTGTATACCCACTACCAATTCAACCCTTTGGGGACTCTACTCCTAAACCAAAATGGTATACAGACAATGAGTATTGTGACTATCACCGTGTTAAGGGACACGCTACTATCAAGTACATGAAATTGAAGCACTATATCCAATACCTCATTGATTGCAATGAAGTTGAAGTAGATTCTATAACTAAGGCCTCACCCAACAATAATTTGGAAAATCTACCAAAATGTGTTCCCTGACCATGACAACAACAATAGACCTACCAACACAAACACTACTCCAACATCTAATCAAGGTAAAGGAAAAAAAGGAGACAATACCAGTAATTACACCACAACCTATGTTGACTTTGGCAGCTTAATTGGTTGCATATCCCAGGTTGAACTGTCGGTAAATATTATCTATGTCAAAGGTGCTGATACCAACTGTACAGTCACCACACATCAGGGACACATATCCATTGCCGGTGCTAGTAATACCTCATCCTTTAGGGAATAATACAATCTGTTGGAACATCTAGGGTATATGCCCGCCCAAATCTCCATCCTAGATCTCCTTTGTACATCACCCATACATCAAGAAATCCTAAACCAAGCTCTCCAAGAGTCTCGTATACCAAGCAATATCGACATTAGCCAATTCCAAAAACTTGTAAGCCATTTGTCCGCTTCATGTAGAATATCTTTGAAAACCTTGGACATGCCATCTGTTGAGTCCAATCATAATCTTCCCCTTCGCATCGCTGTCAGGATCAAAATTTTTTCCATCAAATGGGTCATGATAGATAATGGTTCAGCCTTGAATCTTTTCTTTTTGAAATTTGTTAAGCAATTGGGATACTCTGAGGTAGATATACTGAGTGACATCATCACTATCAAAGCATATGATAATTTGGAACGCAACTCAGAAGGCACAATCTCCTTGCCTATCCAATTGGGCCCAACAATACAAGAAACAACTTGCCATGTGGTCGATATTGACCTCTCATACAAAATCCTCCTTGGATGCCCATGGATCCACTCTATCCAAGCTATCCCTTCCACCTACCACTAATGCATCAAGTTCCCCCACAAGGGAAATGAGATCACCATCCATGCTAATCCCCGACCCTTTGTATACTACCATGTGATGAAAGTTTCCTATCCACATTCAACTCATTGTCCTAGAACTGACATTGGCACATCTATCGCCAGTTCCTCCAAAACCTTACCTAATCCAAGAGCTATCCTTTCATCCACTCTTTCCACCATCAAGATCGATCACCAAGGCTATTAAAAATATAGCCTCACTGATGCTTTTGTTGTCGGAGCCCTACCAAAAAATATACATACACATGGGTGCCCATCCAATTACATAGAGAAGAAGGAACTTGAGCCAGAACAATTGGGGTTTACTACCTTTCTTTCCCACAACATTCAGAATAGCCAAGAAATGGAACCTGATATCAAAAAATGGCTATACAAAGATCCCACACCTCCTGACAGTGGCCTCCTAGATCACTTTAAAGGCAAATATCCCTCTACCCACAAACTGGTCACTGAAAAGTAGAAATATCAAGGAGGCGGACTAGGCCCCAAAGAATATGGCATGAGAGTTCCCATTAAGGCCTCTAAACTAAAAAGACACATTGGTCTGGGATTTGAACATAATACATCTGGCATTGGCCATAACAAAACTGGGGGGACTAATGAAACAAATCTAATTTATCACATTTTCTTGGGCAACATACACAAATTCAAAGACATCCCGGAAGAGAAAATAGTGAGATCTTATGATGATATTAACGATGAAATATTCCTTGGTAATGTTGTCCTTCGCTAATTATCCCTCAAGCTCATAGACCTTCCCCTCATCCATCCATAACTCATAGATTGGGACCAACCAAGCATCGTCCCTATCGACAAGTTCAAAAGCACGACCACGCTCTTAATATTCACGGGAGAAACATATCAACAGCCAGACTGGGGGCACTCCTCTACACATGTATACAACTTGGAACTTGAGGCATACTTTGGGGGAGAGGAGGTCTTCAGCTGCAAAATTGAAAATCAAAAGAAAAAAGGA
Organism: Thuja plicata; assembly: GCA_018584345.1. NCBI lineage: Eukaryota > Viridiplantae > Streptophyta > Pinopsida > Cupressales > Cupressaceae > Thuja > Thuja plicata. Next base: position 4,003,983 of record MU228246.1, on the reverse strand, counting down.
CAAAATTGATCTCTTAGTGAAAACCCCTATAGGGAACTATCTAATCAGAAAACGATAAAAACAAAGGGCATATCTCATGGTGAAAAAATTTCTAAGGTGCCAGGGGATGGAGATTATCCTCTCCCTATTATCCATGATTATGGATCAGAGCAGTCATCCATCATCATTGATGAAACCAAACCTGTCAATTTGGGTACAAAAGATCAGCCTCAACTCACTCACATTGCAACATCATTAAAAACAAAAGAATAAATGGCCTTCACAACTCTTCTTAGAGAATATCCTAAAATATTTGCATGGTCCTACTCTCACATGCCTGGGTTGGACCTAGACCTCATGGTACATCACTTATTAGTAGATCCAAACATCAAGCCAGTCAAGCAAAAACTCCACAAAATGCATCCTAGAGTAGCACTACTGGTCAGAGAAGAATTGGAAAAAATTTTACAAGCTAAGATCATCAGAGCAATTGATTACTTAGACTAGATTTCTAACATGGTGCCAGTCTCCAATCCTGACAACTCAATCAGAATTTGCACAGACTTTCGTGATCTCAAAAATGCATGTCCTAAAGATGATGATCCATTACCAAATATCGACATGATCATAGACCTCACAGCTAGGCATGAGATGTTGTCTCTTATGGATGGATTTTCAAGATACAATCAGATCTGCATCGCAGAAGAAGATTAGTACTAGACAATGTTCACAACCCCATGGGGAACCTTGTGCTATAACATGATGCCATTTGGGATAAAGAATTTCGGAGCTATATATTAGAGGGCCATGACTATTATATTCCATGATATGATTCATAAGATCCTTGAAGATTATGTGGATGACATATTGGCTAAATCCAAAAAATGAATAGATCACCTAAATGACCTAGAGGCAGTATTTGACCGTCTCCATCACTATGGCCTCATGCTCAACCTTAAGAAGTGTGTCTTCAGGGTCACCTCAGGAAAGATCCTTGGCTTCATTGTATCAAGGTATGGCATCGAGATAATCCTAAAAAAGTCAAATCCATCATGGAAATGCCTCTACCAAGGACACTCAGACAGCTGCACAGTCTACAAGGAAAGCTCCAATCAGTGTGTCATTTCATGTCACAGCTCGCTGATAAGTGCCAACCTTTCACACATTTCCTAAGGAAAGTTAGAAACTTCAAATGTGATCCTTTATGTCAAAGAAGTTTTGACAAGATCAAGGGATACCTTGCAAATCCACCCATCTTAGTACCACCTACACCAGGTAAAACTCTCATCTTATACATATCTGTGACAACAACACTAGGGGAACTTCTAGCTCAATTAGATGACAATGGAAAAGAGTGAGCTATCTACTACATCATCAGCACCTTGGTAGGATATGAGCTAAATTACACACCAATGGAAAAAGCATGCTTGGCAGTGGTTTTAACCACTCAAAAAATTCACCATTACATGCTCAGTTACACTATTCAACTCATATTAAAATTTGATCTGCTCAAGTATCTACTGTCAAAAACAACTCTCCCAGGCTGAATAGCTAAATGGGTAATGCTTCTAAGCAAGTTTGACACTCAGTACATTGACAGAAAGGCCATCAAAGGGAAAGTCATAGAAGATCAGTTGGTAGAGGCACCGTTGGTCGATGCTTATCCCTTAATTATGGAGTTTCCTGATGAGCACTTATGCATGGTAGAAGAACAACCTGATGACATTAATTTTACCATTAGTACACTTAGTGAAAAACATTGACAAAGATCATTGGTACAAGCATAACCGGTAGACTGCAAGCATAACCGACAGACAACAAGCATACCCAACAGAACAAAAAGTCATGAGAAAATGCTAAGTATGGAATTGATCAACGAACACTGACAAGTGTTAACATCGATGAAGTAAATAGGACATCACCGATGGGTCAATGACATAACACAAAGATCATCACCAACGACGCATCTTTGAGAACAAAACTGACGGAGTAGAAAAGGCATGCCCAATGAATAGTTCAAGAAAGGAACTCCGATGACAAAGAAAACTGATAGAATGACAAAGAAGCCCGACCATCATAACCAACAGTCAATTAGAGAACCCACAAATAGTGGATTTGAGTTTTACACGTTAGATAAAGCATTGTAATTATATTTATAGAGTTTTAATTTGTTTTAAATCATTACTCGAGGGTCAAGCAAGCATTATGTAAATGTTTTAAAGCATCCTAACAGATCTAAAACATATCTAACTAAAGATCAAGGTCAAGTTGTAAACCTTGGATCTAGAGTTAACTTGCGAAGCGTGAATCAAGAATAGAGCTAAAATCTAGTATAAATAGATGTTCAATTAATTGTGAATTATGAATTCATTTTTGTTGATAGCCATGAAGAGAATCTAAGGAGCAGAAGGCATAATTCATACAAAGTTCAGAAATAGATCACATTAGTTATCAAGAACACACAGAGGCTACTGACGAGTAGACAAAGGTATTATTCAATCATGGAAAGATGATTACTCATACATAGGAAGCTTTATTGGATCTATTATCAACAATTAGAGATTGCATACATCATCAGATCAAAGACTTATGTAGTTGCATTCTATCAAGTGCATCACATCTAAAATCCTTTTTTAGAAGGTGGACTTAACCATTCTTTACAAATCTCTTAACAGAGTGCACACTTAATAGTGTTTCTAAAGCTTCAAACGAAGTAGATCTTAATAGGTCTCCACTGTAATAATCCTAACAAGATAGGTCATCAGAAGTGACCAATTGTAAGTCTTAATTGACCCCTTCTTATCTACAGATAGTGAAGTCTTGTGGGTAACAATCCCCACCACAATTTTTACTTCCTAACTGGAGTTTTCTGTGATATGATATCTTGTGTCATGTGTTATCTATTTTCATGAATGTTTCTTGTATGGTTACATATTAAAGAAATTATGTTATGATTTTATATACATAAATAAAGATGAACAGTTAGATAAGATAATTTACAAACTAATGACTAAGGGTTAATGGGCTAACCAAGAAAAGTTTTAGAGGTATTGATTCACCCCTCCCCTCTTAGTACATCATTCCAATATAATTCCAACAATTGGTATCAGAGCTAAGTCTCTTTCTTGAAAAG
>MU228246.1:3958659-3976183 GCA_018584345.1 Thuja plicata | reverse complement strand
AAAAGTTTACAAAAGAAAATAGTGACAAGTTAGCAGAAATAGATTCTAATGTCACAATGAGTGCACAAAGCCTAACCTCAAATGCAGATAGTATCAAGGTGCATCATGACAAGGTCATTGAGGCTAATAGGCTAAGGAAATAAATATGGGATTCTGAAACACAATTAAGAGGTGAGATTATTGAACTATAGACACACATCTTGCCTAATCTTACTATTCTACAGCAGCATATTTCTGAAGCCAAAAACTTAATTGCAACCCCAGAGATGTCTGTAGTAGACATCATCTATGATATACACGTAAGGATATCACTTGAGCACATGGATCTAGAAATGATAAAGGATAAATGGGAAAAGATGATGGAGGAGATCAAGTCCTCACACTCTCACCTTTTTGACAAGATGTAAGTACCTTTGCCTTTATTATCAAAAAAGGAGGAATAGAAAGGAAATGTATATTGTATGTATAGAAGGAATAGATATGTAAAGATAGTTATGTACAATATATCAAAAAAGGGGAAAAGAAAAGCACATAAGGATATGTATATATACTTACACTTACTGACATATACATAGGGGGAGTCATTCAAATGACTAAGGAAGAAGTATAAACAGGTGTACATACTACTACATTCAGTATGTTGCACATATCATGTTTTTGATACTAATGTCAAAGGGGGAGATTGATGCCATTAATTTTTCCATTAGTACACTTAGTGAAAAAATTGATAGAGATCATCAGTACAAGCATAACCAAGGGACTGCAAGCATAACTGGTAGACAACAAGCATACCCGACAGAACAAAAAGTCACAAGAAAATGCTAAGTATGGAATTGACTGACAAACACTGACAAGTGTTAACACCGACAAAGTAAACAAGACATCACTAACGGGTCAATGACATAACACAAAGATCATCACTGACGACACAGTTTTGAGAACAAAACTGATGGAGCAAAAAAGGCATTCCTGACGAATAGTTCAAGAAAGGAACTCTGACGACAAATAAAAATGATAGACTGACAGAGAAGCCCGACCATCAGAACTGATAGTCAGCTAGAGAACCTGCAAATAGTGGATCTGAGTTTTACACGTCAGATAAAGCATTTTAATTCTATTTATAGAGTTTTAATTTGTTTTAAATCATTACTTGAGGGTCAAGCAAGCATTATGTAAATGTTTTAAAGCATCCTAATGGATCTAAAACATATCAAACTAAAGATCAAGGTCAAGTTGTAAACCTTGGATCTAGAGTTAACCTGGGAAGCGTGAATCAATAATAGAGCTAAAATCTAGTATAAATAGATGTTCAATCAATTGTGAAATATGAATTCATTGTTGTTGATAGCCACAAAGAGCATCTAAGGAGAAGAAGGCATAATTCATGCAAATTTCAGAAAAAAATCACATTAGTTATCAAGAACACACAGAGGCTACCAACGAGCAGACAAAGGTATTATTCAATCATGGAAAGATGATTAATCATACATAGGAAGCTTTATTGGATATGTTATTAGCAATTAGAGATTGCATACATCATCAGATTAGAGACTTATGTAGTTGCATTTGAACAAGTGCATCACATCTAAAATCCTTTTGTAGAAGGTGGACTTAACTGTTCTTTACAAATCTCTTAGCAGAGTGCACACTTAATAGTGTTGCTAAAGCTTCAAACAAAGTAGATCTTAATAGGTCTCCACTGTAATATTCCTAACAGGGTAGGTCATTAGAAGTGATCAATTGTAAGCCTTAACCAACCCCTTCTTATCTGCAGATAGTGAATTCTTGTGGGTAACAATCCCCACCGTAGTTTTTACTTCCTAACATGAGTTTTCTGTGATATCATATCTTGTGTCATGTGTTATCTATTTTTCATGAATGTTTCTTGTATGGTTAAATATTAAAGAAATTATGTTATGATTTTATATACATAAAGAAAGATGAACAACTAGATAAGATAATTTACAAACTAATGACTAAGGGTTAATGGGCTAACCAAGAAATTTTTTAGAGGTACTGATTCACCCCTCCCCTCTTAGGACATCATTCCAATATAATTCCAACACAACCAGACTTGGAAAATATACTTTGATGGATCCTATATAGCTCATGGTTGTAGGGTAGGCATACTGTTCGTCACCCCACAAGGTGACTATATCCCAAAATCATTCAAGCTAGGATTTCCCTACACTAACAATATAGCAGAATATGAGGCTCTGGTTGGCAGACTCAGCATGGCCATCTAATGGAACATCACAAACATTCAGGTCTTTGGTGACTCTCAGCTCATCATCAAACAAGTCTTAGATGAATTCCAAACAAAAGATGATAAGATGCTACCTTGCAAGGAAATGGTAGACACAATGAAAGAGCATTTCCTTAATTTGTAGATCACCCAAGTACCATGCTTGTAGAAAAAATTTGACGATGCAATGGCTACAATCGGGTCCCTCCTAGAAATTCCGTGCGATGTAACACAGTAGGAATTCTTAGTTAAAAAACTTCATGCACTAGAATATGAGAGCGATGACATCAATCAGGTCTATGTCTTGGTTGGTCCTCAGTCCCCATGGTACCATGACATCTACGCTTATCTAAAAAATGGTATCATATCCCCTCACCTCACCAACACCCAACGCAAAAACCTCATTCGCAGAACTTCCCACTACATTATTGTAGCCAACACCTTATATCGTCGAGCTTATCACAATGTTCTCTCTAGATATTTAGATGAAACTGAAGCTTCCTAGGTGTTGCAAGAAGTGCACACTAGAATCTGCGGTGCCCATATGAGGAGCATGGTCTTAGCTAAATAGGTTCTCAAAATTGGGTATTACTGGCCTACCATAGAGCATGATTCTTGTAAATTTGTAAAGAAATGCTTACCTTGTCAGTAAAATGCTAATCTAATACATGCTCCAGTGCAAGAATTACATCCCATTGCTCCATCCTAGTCATTTTCATGTTGGGTTTTTGACCTCATTGGTAAGATCACCCCCTTTCCTCTGAGAGACATAAATACATCATCACAGCCACTGAGTACTTCACACAGTGGGTCGAAGCAATCCTAGTCACCCTCATGATAGGCATCCAAATATCCAATTTTATCCTCTACCACATCGTTTGCTGCTTCAATATCCTATCCACCATCTTCACAGATCATGGCACAACATTTTCAAACCAACATGTAGAAGATCTGTGTGAGCACCTCCACGTCCATCATCGCTACTCCAGTCCATATTTCCCCCAAGATAACGACCAAGATGAGGCAACCAAAAAAACCATCCTCAAAATGCTAAAGGTTGTCAATGATACTGGCCATGACTGGAATCTCTAAATCAACCCCTCCCTTTGGGCCTATCACACTTCATATCATACTCCTACATGCACCACTCCATATTCCCTTATCTACGGTGCTGAAGCTGTCTTACCAATCGAGGTCAAACTACCATTGCTCTAGGTATCTCTGAAAGACATAATCACTGATGAAGACTACAAAGTAGCTAGACTCACACAACTTGATTTGCTAGATGAAAAGCATTAGCAAGCCTATGATCACCTAGTTGTATATCAGAATCAACTCAAGCAAAGCTATAATAAGACAATCCACCCACGCTAGTTCCAGGTAGGGTAATTTGTGCTCAAAGAAAATTAGAAAGTGGGTACTGATTGAGAAAAGAAAGGTAAGTTCAAGGTCACTTGGCAAGATCCATACATTGTCACTGCATGCTTTGGATATGGGGCTTATTAGTTATCTACTCAAAAAGGAGAACCCTTGAATGATCCTATCAATATCATTCATCTCATGCGCTTCTATGCCTGATAGCTGTTCATTCCCAGTTATCTAAAAAATCCATAAAAAGTATAAAAAGTCCTAAAAAAATCATTATCTTGGTGAAAATCTAGTAAATAGACACCTTGATGATAACAAAAAAAAGGAAAAAATTAAAAAAATAAAAAGAAAATAAATCGTCCAATGGTGAAAACTTGGCAATCAGGCACCTTGGACAAGTATGCATGATGAAAACCTGGCAATCAGGTGTCACACATAGTGGACCGTATCATTATCCATCAAAATCTCATTTCCCTCTATCTCCTTTGTTGCATCCATCTTAGCCTAATCACTGCCTGTTTCCCTAGATGTTCCATTATCACACACACTAGTTTACATCGGTCCTCCTATCCTCCATCCTATCCTTTTGTACATCTGGTCCTGTATATACTCATTAGTCTTTGCTATATATATGTTGTCCTATTCCTAATCCTCGAGCTTCTTGTGACTTCAATTCGTACATATCTTGTTCATGTCAGTCTAGTCTTGTGTCTTGTCCCTCTTGTGCGTATCTCATGTCCTCGGTTGTTCTCCTTGCAGAATTTAATCCAGTTCCGCTTTGAATCCTGTGCTTTAGCAAGTTCCTTTTGACAAAACCATGCTTCAACAATTTGATCTTAGTACATATTTTGGCCAATCAAATACACACTTGAAATCTCCATGGAAATGGGTCCGTGAAGGATGTATCCTTCCTCACGTTAACCTAAATCCAATTATCATCATCTTAATCAACGTAGGTCCATGGAGGATGTATCCTTCCTCAAGTTTGACCTAAATCTAATCATCCCCATCAAAATGGGTCCTTGTAGGATGCATCCTTCCTCTTGTGTGACCTAAATCCAATCAACATTCCGTATCATTTGATCTCTCTGGCAAAAGGCGTCTTGTGGTTGAAATTTTTTTTCTTGAAATTTGATTTTGGTTCTTGAGTATCATTCCTGATTCTTTTCGGTTGTTCTCCTCCTCAAGGTTTCCATATTTTTTATATCCTGGTATGCTACATTTGGATGCACCTGGGATAGGGAACTTGATATTTTTTTCTCTGCTTGTGAGTCAATCAGATATGACCCTTGCATGTGTATAATCCATTTGGGTTCGCATGCTGCACTTAGGAAATGTCGTTTGCTTGTGGGATTTTCCAGCATCATTTCGACCATGGTTCTTCTTGGGAGTCATGTGTGATACTAGGGAAACCCCCATGTGTTTTTTGTGTCAGTCTTCTGCAACATCGGTGACAAGGCCTCATATTCCTATTAAGCTTGGCATGGTCTCTAATGTTGTTATATCAAAATAAGTGCTCAAACTACATGGTGGTATTCCTTCCTGGAATACCCCTCACTCAAGACTCAAGAAAATCCCTACCATCTAATCCCCAAAAAAGCCATCCTATCCAATAAATAGAAATACTATCTTCCAATTAATCCCCGCAATGATACTTCATAAACCTAAACCCCCATCCCTGATGCAAACTTGAATCCCACCTCGCCTACCGTTACCCTCTTCTTCTTTTTCTTTCCCTTTCCTGTCGCTCTTCGTAGTCTTTTCGAGGTGCCGTCAGGGCTTCACTATTTTTCTTGCCGCCCTCTCGAGGGGGCATCACCCTATTCATAGTTCTATTCTAATTCTACCCTAATCATAATTCTAGGGAAACTTTGTTTCCTATGTCATGTCTTCGCATCATCTATTATTTTAAATATCTTTGAAATAGTATTATTCTAACACTATGTCGAACAGGGGAAAAATGTAGACACCTAAATCTAATTAAAACTTCTATAATCACATTTAGTGCCTTCTAGGACATTATCAACTAAGTAATCAGTCATTACCTAATTTATTTATGTTATCCTACTAGCCTGATTAATTTATCTAATTAAGCTATAGTTTGATTTATTATTAAATGGAAACCAATGGCCTAATAGTTAATTAAACCCCCTTTCCCCCTATTAGATTTAATGAATATACTTATTCATTTAGTTTAATTTATATTATCCTATTTTCCTCCACTTGTGATTTAAATAGTTAATTCTATCCTATTTAAGAACATGGCTCCTAAACCTTAACCCCTAACCTAACCAATACCAACCACCTAGCCCTGAGTTCAAACCCATCCCAACCCCTTCAGACATGTTAATCCTTCCTCATTAGCTAATTAACCCCTCCAATCATTCTCTCTCCTCCCATCACCATCTCCCTAATCAACCCTCTTAACCCTAACCCTAATCCTAATCACTCCCCAAGCTTGTCACATTCCTAATCCCAGGATTAGGAACTTAACCCATTTCCCAAAGTGAAAATTCTCAAACCATCCTCATAAATGCCCATCCATAAACATTTAATTCCCATCCATAAGCATTTAAGCCTCTTTAATGCTCTTACAACCCTCGTTACTCACCCTATCTCTTAAATTCTTCTCTCATCCCCTTTGCACATGGACCAAAATGGTCACATTCCTCATCCCCTCACACCCTCTCTCCTTGTGACACATGTCACAATGAGAGCCATTTGGAGAAGCACAATCCTTGTGCTCTCTCCTAAATGCATATGAGCCACTCTTTAGGTTTGCACCTTGACCCTCCATCTCTCACCTATTTTCCTATATAAGGAGCCCCTTCCCTTCACAATTTATCCATCTTGTTATGCAGAGTTATAATGTCAGTTTGAGATCACAATCTTGAAGCTTGGAGCATCATCCTTGAGCACAGATCCACATCAATGGATACATCCAAAGATCAAATAGAGTTTGATTGAGTTTTAAGGAGGTTTGCACTCCTTAGTTTCATTTTCTATCAAATTCTATTTTAGTCTAATCTTGAGTGTAGTTTTGATTATTAGGTGTTGAATGCTTTAATTTTATTATTGTATTCCTTTTAACACACTAATTTTCACCTCTCACAAAAGGTATCAAAACTGTCAAACTAGGACACTCACAGACAATGGAAACTCTTGTTAGTTTGATTAACAAAGGTGTTAAATAGATTGCTAAAGATGTTTTCTTATTGAATGTGGTTGATTAACTTGGAAAAGATGATGTTTTGTTAAGTTGTAGCACATGACCTTTGCATGAATCAGTATTTGTTTATTTGAAATCTAGAGAGACTATGATAATGATGGAAAGAGTATTGGTTTGACCTTAATACAAGGTTAAGGGACCAAGGTTACTTTGATAGAGGAACCTATCATATATAGCTCACTAATTTAGAGATGATATTTACCTCTGAAAAGTTGTTCATTTGTTGAAGGGAGATTGGATCATCAGGATCCTCGAGATTGATGAGTTTCTAGTTATCTCTCTGCATAAAATTGGTATCAGAGCCCAAAAAAAGGTCTGGGTTGAGAGAGATGTTATTGTCTTGGTTTTTTTTAATGAATTATGGTTGCAGACACCTATCCACTAAGTTGCAAGTGGGAAGACATGAGAATTCTGCCATGACCATTCTCCAATAGAGATCGGGCTGGGTAAGGAGGTGCAAGTGAGGCATCTTATAGGATCTACTATTGGGTGAGATGGATGGTCCAATTGATTTCCAAAAAACTAGGGAAAGAGGAAGGATGGGACTCCTGAGTTGTTGGTGAGTTTGTAGCAGCAAGAGTGGTGGATTTATGAATGATGGTACCTTGGGAGTTGTAGCCATGAATGCTCCACTAATAGGGGCACTAGAGAAGAAGAAGGAAAGGAAAATCCTATTTCCTTTAAAGGAAATTTGATGAGAGAAGAGGCATGAAGATGAAAAGGCAAAGGAAGGTAAAAGTGAAGAAGGTTTAAAAATAAATTTCTTGCAGGTTATTGGTTCCATGTTTCCAAGGGACTTGGAAACTTTTGACGGCCCAGAGTATGGTGTAGGAGCACCTAAGCTATGGGAGGTTAAATTTCCAAGTGTGAGAAATTGGATTTTATTTGGTTCATTTATTATCTATAGAGTTATTTTATTAAGTATTGAGTCCATTTGAATCAATATGTAAGGCTATTTGAAGCCATTCGTAAAAGTTATCATATTCGTCCTAGTAAGGTCTTGAGTTTGTCAAATTATCAAATTATTTAAATAAGCCATGAAATTGCATAAATTTTTTTAAAATTTCATTTGGGGATCATTTTTATATGTTAGGATAGTTTCTACAAAGTTTCAAAGTCATCTTGTAAAAATTGTAAAAGTTGTCAAGCAAGAAATGTTGTCAAATGCATAAATATTGCATTAAAAGTTGTAAAAGGGAGTTTAATGGTTACAAGAGGTAGTTTTAAGGTCAAAAATAAATAAATTTCTATAAAAAGGCATTTTATGGTCGTTAAAAATCATATTTTAAGGAAGGAAATATATTGATACATTTTTGGTGCATTCTATTGTTGTTGTTTTGATTAGTTTTTCAGTTTTAGTGTTGGGTCCAGACCTTGTACGGTCATTTAAAACCTAGAAACCATGTAAATATGTAATGGTTAGATATTAGTATGTATTATGTTCCTTCTCCTTTTTGTTTTGAGTAATTTAATTCTATTTTGAGAAAGATATGGAGGTTTTTGTGAAAGTTGTCAATTTGCAGATTTGAGGATTCCAGGGAATAGTCATGTTATAGCGTGTGGTATGAACACATATGGAAATTTTAGAATGTATAAATTGATTCCTTGGAAATATATGTAAATTAATGTTTTTTTACCTTTTATTGAAGTTTTTTTTATGCATATTTGTGAAAGTTATGGACCTTTTAGTGAAAACTGATTTTTAATGATCTCCATTAGAGTTGCAGGCAGTGTTTTGTGTTTTTTGAATGTTTTATGGATTGGATTAATTAATAGCATTCATATTATGAAAATAGACTCACACATGGTCAATTTTAAATTTTTTTGGTTTCATTTGGATTTGTTTTGAGAAATATATGGAATTCCCTAGGAAGGGTTTCATGTTTTCTTTCTGGTTTATGACAGTAAAAATGGGTCTCTGTACGAGGGGCATATCTCACAATTTAACTGTTGGATTTTTCTATCCTTTGGATATGATTTAAAAATTCTAGTATTGAAAAATTCCACAGGAGGGATCATAAATATAATTTCTATAATGAAAGTGGTGAATAATAGAATACAAGGGATCAAAATTGTCAAATTAGGACAACCACAGACAATGGAAACTCTTGTTAGTTTGATTAACAAAGGTATTAAATAGATTGAAAAAGTTGTTTTCTTATTGAATGTGGTTTATTACCTTGGAATATAGTATGCTTTTTTAATTTTTAGCACATGATCTTTTCATGAATCATTATTTTTTGATTTGAAATCTAGAGAGATAATGGGACCAAGGTTACTTTGATAGAGGAACGTATCATATATCGTTCACTAAATTAGAGATGTCATTTGGCTCTAAAAAGTTGTTCATTTGTTGAAGGGAGATTGGATCATCAGGATCCTAGAGATTGATGTGTTTCCAGTTATCTCTCTACATCAATAAATTCACAGAATTGACAATTAAAAGGTATTTAGATCACTCATGAACTTGTGAATATGGATACACTGATGATATTTGATGTGTCTGAGAGACCTAGATAAAAGTTTAAAATAAATCCTTGCAAATACACTAAGGATGATCCAAAAGGCGCATTTTCACAAATGCCCTACATAGTTCTTCATGTAGAGGATATTAGGGCTTATATCCATTGCAAGAATGAATCCTTAGGAGATTTTCAGATCTTCAAGGAAATCAAAGATATGATTAAAGAGGATGGTAAGTGGAAAGACTAGTTTAACCATCTTGAGAATTTGAGCGTAATGAAGATGAAAAAATTACATGATTTTGATGAATAATAATGGTTTAAAATATTTTTGAGTAGAGTACATGATCAATTCATTTGGATTGGTGAGCTTCCTGTCAAGATTTGTAGTGAGTTGATGCATGACATCACAGGTATAGATAACTCTGGAGTCATTCCTGTTGCTAAGAAGAACACCAAGAAGCAGGTTAAAACCCTAGCTCACTCAAGATGGGATAAGAAGGCAATGACAGGTGTTGACATCTCCTAGCAAGATGTTAGATTGGTTATGACAATTATTTGATACAAACTTCATTATAGAAGCTGACCTAACATAGTTTCTACTGGTGTTATAATGATGGCATATAAGATGGTAAAATAAAATGTCAATTTTAAACTATGTCAAGTTCTTGTACAACAGTTCATGGATAATGTGAGACAAGTAAAGAGAGACAAAACTAAGGCATTAAGATTTGGATCACTTTTGATGCATATGTATATACACATTGTGCATAAGTTTATAGGTATGCACCCTAGAGATTGTAAATACAATGAACCCACTGGTCTACAAGTATCAAATAGCTATAGAAGACATGATAAAACATGTGTAGATGGAGAAATATTTTAAATGATCAAAATCCTACAGAGAGAGATGAAACAAAGAATTAGGATGCTAGAGGAAATAGTAGAAAAGTACAAGGAGACAATCTGTTTCATGGTTGAAACTGATTGTGTTTTTTTTGAGGTAGTTGACCCAAGGATGAAGTGGTGTTACCTTATGGGGTATGAAGTAATTAAAGAAGTATTAACCATGTGGGTTAAGAATATACAATCTTCAGAGTTAGATCCATGAGCAGAAAGATGGGGTACATATGAGGAGAAATCCTCTAAGATTAGAGAAGAACATACAACGATAGACAAGAGGAAGAAAATTGAAAATGTTGTAGATACCCTAGCAAGTAAAGATGGAATTACTAAAGAAGAGATGAAGGAGATAAGAAGGAAGATGGCTGAGAGAGGATTTGGAGTGACAAGATCTAACCTTGCAGATCTTCCACCTCCAAACACTGAGAAGACTTCTAGCCCACCCTCTACTATGGCTGAAGTACCTATGAAGACTTCGCAGATTGTGAAGGTCGTTGAAACCCCTGAAAAGTGAACAAGATCCTCTAAAAAAGATCCCCACCCAAGAAACAAAGGACAAATAAAAAAAAAAGAAAAAAAAATGTAGAGAAGGAAGAAATGAAGAAGAAAGAAGTAGAGGGGAAGAAAGCATGAGACAAACCTGTGAGCAGACAACTCTGGAAACTATGGAGAAAATAGTTGTGGACCAATGCAAGTTGAATCAAGTAAGAAAATTCTTTGACATATATGATTCTAAAGATAAAATACTAATAGAAGATATTGTGATTAAGAACATGTTAGCTAACAAGAAGAATTTGTTAAAGATGGCTGGAAGAATTCCTCAGGATTTGTATGATAAACTTGAAGTCAGGAAATAGTTGGCACTACAAGAAGATGATCAAATAAGGGTAAAATCTATTGAAGAAATATTACCATTAATATCATATGATGAGCATAAAAGAATTATGAATGCATAGAAGTACTTGTTAAGAACTAAGTCTAGACTGATAAAAATAATGGAAAGAAAGTATGATGAGACAATAGAGGATACTCACAAAGCAATAGAAAAAATCCTTATGGAAGCTGAACCTGAGAATATCACACCTCCTAGACCTAAGTCTACTAAGCCTAAACCTATCCTAAAAGGAGAGTCCTCCAAGCCTTCAATAATCCACATAGATTCACCTAAGGATGGAGAGGATAATAGTCAATTTGTTAGTATAGTAAAGCTATCATATTTATTTGTTGCTAGTGTGCCTATGGTTTTGGACACCTCGCTAGATACAGATGATCCTTTTAATGGAAATATTGACGCTATGCCTGAGCTTGATAAAGAAAAAGTAAAATCTACTGAGGGATATCCCTCTAAGATTCAAGAGCAAGCAAAAATTGCTAAGGTTATGAAGGCACAAAAGATTAAGGATGAAGTGAAACAAGAAATACCAACACTTATTTCTTCAAACTTATTATTGGAATGTGGAGAGAGAACTTTGAGTAGAAATTTGGAGAGTATGGATGAGGATGAGATGATGAAGCTATCCTACATTACATTTGTAAAAGATAAGGAGAGATCAGAGAGGAAAATAGTGAATAAGTCAAGGGTATTGGACAAGGTAGTTGATACCGTTAATAGACTCCTACCTATACCTCTTACTTTCTAAGGAGATGACACTGTAGAGAAATTGAAAAAGGCATTGGATAAATTTGATAGTCACTATGAGTCCTTAGAGAAGACTGTAGAAGAAAAATCAGAACATAAATACTTCAAAAAGAAGTTAGAGGAAGTATGCAAGTCTATTGCATGGGACTTGGGTATACTGGGGAAAATAATATTTCAAGAAAAGAGTTGTGTGACACATGGAAGGAAGTTATACAGTTACTGTGTAAACCCTATCAGACACCTTCAGAACATTGAGGAAATTATAGAAAAAGACAGTCAGACCCTAGATAAGTTGATGCACATTTGTGAGACCTTCCCACACAATATATTAGAATTAGACAAATAAGTGTTCATACTATTGGAAAAATTGAGTGTGTTGGAGACAAAGAAAGGGAGAGTTATGGGAAGATTTGGCATGTTGAAGAGTTTGATTACTCCCAAGTTATCAATTCTTGAGATACACCTTTCAGACATGGAGAAGACAACACAGACTTTCACTGGGAACATGCCTACTGAGTTAAAGGCAACATAGACATATTATTTTTTACTAAATGGACTGATTCATGTGATTCATATATTGGTAAAGACTTGGAATGAAGAAGTAAATATCTTGGAAAACTCTTTCCAAGATGTGCTTAAGATGGTCTAAATTTTTGGTAAGCAGTGCTATCAATTTTGTTATGTATTCTACATTTTTGTATACTTTTTCCATTGATGTAAAAGGGGAGAAGAGAAGATAAAGAGGAAAGATAGATAAGATAATCTAGAATAGTAAATATGCAAAGGAGATAAAGAAGTGTAATGTATATTCTTTTGTTTGGTATTGACACTTAGTCATTTTTCACTAAGTGTTGCCACCAATGCCAAAGGGAGAGATTGTTGGTAAGTGGCTCATTCAGGAGTGTTCAAGAAAACATAGGGTTGTCATTTATGCAAACACATAAGTTATGAATTATCTCTTGGAGTGGAACACAATTTTTAAGTTAAGACTTGCAAAAATGACCAAGTCTAGAAAGCAGTTTACAGGGTACATGAGTACAGTTTTTGGAAGAAAACACTATATATGTTGAATGAAGACATGCAAGATTAGAGGAAGCTATTTTGGGGTATGATATACCTTCAGTTAAGTTTTATTGAGTTTTGGATTTCAGAGATGAAAGATACAAATGTTTGAAGACATGCGAAGATAGTGATACAGTGAGACAGAGCAGTTGAATGGTCGCGATGATTGAGGGAGTGTAACGTGGAATCCATATGTGATATGTTGGATTTGGACCTTGTATTACCTATATTGTGGTAGTGTATTATCTCCAACTTTGTATTTACTTTTTGTATAAGTGTTGGTTCCATTTTGTGATGTATTTGGGAGCCGACTGCATTTGTAATAATATATATATGAGGAGCTTTTGAGAAGAAGTATGATTTGTATGAAAATAGATGAATGGATACATTGTGATGTTATAATAAGAAATATGGTGACGTGAGCTACAACTGGAACTACTTAAGTAGATAATATGCTTTTTTATGTTTATTTTGATAAAACATTGTAATAGAGACATATTTCTGATTGTATGAGAAGTGAACTCAGTGTATACCTTTAATAGGGTTTGTATTCCTTTAACAAGGAAATGTACTAATGTAATATTCAACTCCTAATAGGGATAGGTCTCCTAATAGAGACATAATACTTTTAGTCCATATTTGTGGGTACCATCCCAATTGGGGTTTTCCCTTGGCTAGGGTTTCCTCGAGAACAAATTCATGGTGTTATGAGTTGTGTGTTTTGTGTTTATGTTCTTTTCATTTCAAAAATTATATGGTTAAGTTGGAATTTGATAAGTTTAAGTTTAAAGTGTTGTAATACCGATTCACCCTACTTAATCCTAACAGGTTCGCCTAATACAAATGATCTTAAATCAACAAAATTGCTTGCCTATGCATTATGTGGACAAATTGAGTTCCTTGAGAGTCTCAAATAGAGTTGGGAAAAGGATTTGAGTACTTTAAAGAACACATTTTCATACATCCTCAAATTAATGTAAGTATGGAGAATCTACTTGTATATATGCAACCTATATAGGAGTTTTGGGTAAAAGTTTTGTTGTGGACCCCTAACATTTACATTGATGTCAGAGGGGGAGAGATAAGTAGTGAAAAATTCTTATTCAACTCAAGGGAGCATGTGAGATTTTGGATTTTTGGATTTTTGAGCATTAAGTATTTTTGGCATTTTTGATACTTAGTCATTTTTCACTAAGTGTTTCTATCAATGCCAAAGGGGGAGTTTATTGGAAAGAGACAGTTCTCTAAATGGTTTGTCTATTGTCATTGATGGAAAAAAATACATTGTAAAGGTTCACAGTACTTATTTTTTTCATACAGAAGGTCAGATTGGATTTTTGGTTAAGTTTGGCAATTATCAGTGCAGTTGACAATTTTTAGTAAAAGGTTCAATTCGGCTACCCATATTGGAATTTTGTGGTTCAAACCTAGGAGAATTATAATTAAGGTATACCCTACCTTATCCCATATTTTCTTTACTTAATGTTGTGATCTAATTGAGTTATGAGGTTTTTGGGTATGCAGTGAAAAATAATGACAAGGTATAATAGATCTTTATGCAATCCTATCAGATTGGTTTTGATGAATTTTTATGAGTTCAAGGAAGTAGATATGACATATGGGATAGTGGTTGGTTAATTATTTTTGGTCCAAATTGTATTTTTCATTTAGATCTGTCCAACTTGATATACCCGTTTCATCATTTTTGGAAATGTTCTTGAGGCAGACCCAGTGGGTGAATTAATTTATGTAGTGGATATATAGGATTGATTTGGGTGATCATTTTGGTATGCATTGATATGTGTAGTATGATGAATTGAGGTCTGAATGAGAGCTGGATAGTAATATATAATGAAGTGTGTTAATTCGGTATACTGTACTTAGTTGGAACTAATTTGACGTGTTGATGTGGCGTACCAGTTCAATCTAACTGTGAATTATTGTCCATATATTTAAGGCAATAATCCTTTCTTTTGTAATTAATCAGTGAGATCTAGGCATTGTGCTTAAATGCACGTGCATTCCACCTTTTATACTTAAACCTTTAACATGGTTAAATACTTCTTCATAGTATTTCATTTGTGGGTTCCATCCCCACTGTAGTTTTTCCCTTGACTAGGTTTCCATGATAAAAATCATGTTGTTATGATGTTGTGGATGCTTGTTTTATGTTTCAATACTTTACTTTTGATTGCATGTGGTTTATGGTTTAATAATCAGATTCATAAGGCTAAAAATTGCAGAACACTGATTCACCCCCCTCTCAGTGTTCCTTAGTACTAACAAAAACTACACTAGAAATCACCTATAGAAGATCAAGAGTCGTGACTTAGAAATCCATTTATAATTTGATCTTTCTCCATAGATTTCATATTTTTCAATGTCTTGGATAAAATTTTCAAATTGTGAAATTGACTAGTTGTTTCCTTAATCATAAATTTTAACCTCAAATATTTAAATTCAAAATTAGACCTTGTTAACTCCTTTTGAGCTATTGCATTTCAAACTAGCACATGTTTGTGTAAATATTTGTGTTATGTTGTATTTAAATACTTCAATCGATATATAAATCACTAAGTTATTATACAATTTCTAGAGAGATTCTCACAAAACATTCATAACAACAATACCATAGCATACAACATCCTAAGCATCCCTATATACTTTCTTATTGTCTTCAATCTTGGTTCATCATTATTAAATTGATCCTTTTAGGAATTGGATTGAGGAGAAAATTAAAATGGAAATATATTATTAAAGTGTAGGAATATTTATTAAAATTTAAACATATAATAAACCATTATAATAAAATAAATGCATAAAACATAAGATTTACCCTAGGAAACCCTTTCAAGAAAAAAACCCTATAATTAACAACACACTCTTAGAATACTTACAATTA
This sequence comes from Thuja plicata, assembly GCA_018584345.1. Lineage (NCBI taxonomy): Eukaryota > Viridiplantae > Streptophyta > Pinopsida > Cupressales > Cupressaceae > Thuja > Thuja plicata. Next base: position 3,960,373 of record MU228246.1, on the reverse strand, counting down.
TTAAAGGATTGCAATATAAGAGACAATTCAACTATACTATAAATTAGAATTAATTTATAATCCTTCTCAAACAAATTATGATAGTGTCTAGTTATCTTCTTAACCATCTCATATCCCATCCAAAAAACTCTTGTATACACTTAAAAATGACTTGAATAATTAATTAAATATTAAATATTTAATTAATAGCCTTTTCTACTTGTATAGTCAAAAAATGGAAGCACTTCCATTATAGACATGTTTAGCCTTTCAAGTAAGTGGTCTGGGGTCATGACAAACACCTTGAATGGGTTCTTGATCTTGACATGGCTTCCTCCTTGTTCTGTTCCTCTTTCCACTCCTGTTTGGCCTGATTTCTGCATTTTGGATGGCAGACTGGTGATTCTGGGCTTCAGGATCAAGGTCGACATTTTAGGTCTATGTCGACCTCGATCCTGACCTAGGTCAGGGTCGACCTCAACCTTGAACCAGGGTTCAGATCCTGGGGTCTTGCAGTTTCAGGAGGTCGGTCCTTGCAGAAAGTATTTCCCTCTCCCGTGTCGGCTATTTCAGGTTTCGAAGCATTGATTCTAAAATTATATTTAATATAGGTCCTCTCCTAGGGGTAAAGGCTTTAATGGGATTTAATTCTCCTATGTAGGCCTCCTTGGAAGATTTTTCCCTAATTTCATATAAAGGGGAAGCTTTCTCTCTCATTTTCTCTAAGTCTTCTAATCATCAAGTGAGCTAAGTCTTCTAACCCTCAAGAAGAAAGATTGAGAATTATCATCAAGAATCATCAAGTGAAGGTCAAGCAAGAAATAAAACAATCAATCAAGCAAGATTTAAAGCATTCATCCATTCAAGTATCCATTTTCATGAAGGAGATCCATTGGAGGCCATTGAAGGATTGAAGCTACAAGGTGCCCTTTTGGTGATCTCTCCATCCATCTTCTTCCAAGCATTTTCCCAATTCAAGAACCCATTCAAGACTTGGTATTGGAGATCTACAAGCAAGAGATTGAAGATATCTTACCTTTCTACATTCTACATTTGAATCATACTTGTGGATTTAAGGATTCGAATCCTCCAAAAGGACTTTTTCAAGCAAGGTGAATTTATGCATTTACTTTGTCCATTTCTGCAATTTCAATTACATATATTTGAGGTTAATTCCAAAACCAGGGTTTGACCAAGGAAAACCCCTCCCCCACAAAAAAAAAAATCTCCTTTTTCTTGTAGGTACAGGTACAGAATAGTGGATTCAAAACCAGATCTGGATACCCTTTTCGGCAAACTTTTGAGATCCGCGAACAAAGTTACTTTCGGATCTGTGCAGGTCAGGGTCGACATTATTGGGTCAGGGTTGACATTTGTGGGTCAAGGTCAACCTTTTTCATAAGATGACATTAGAACAAAAAATGATTTATGGGTTTTGTTCATCTCTGCATTTCGGTTCGGTGTCAACTGTCAATTTTTCCAGAAACAGTCTATAGACCTCAGAAAACAACATTCTTTGATCTGCAATATTTCAAGGTTAGTGCATTTCTTAGATCTTTTCAATTACAGTCATATATCATTTATATATATATAAATTATAGAATCTAAGTATCTCCTTTTTTATTCTCCTTTCCAAATAGTTGATTCATTTGTGCATTAACCCTTCTCTTGGGTTGATCAACTTGGATCTCCCATTTGTGCATTTGGGAATAGAAAAGGAACATCTTATCTTCTC
>MU228246.1:3927479-3951599 GCA_018584345.1 Thuja plicata | reverse complement strand
CTTTCGGTAAAAAACCCCAGCACTCCAAAACCTGCACAATGTATTAATCAAAACTAATACTATTTACAATACACTTGCAATGCAAGTTCTTTTAGGAGATAATCGACACTTGAAGACAAATTTGGCAACATAAAAATGTTCCAAAAATACACTAACTTCTCTCAGATTTGCAACCCTAAAAAATGCTTATATCATGCACTTCACTTTTTAGGGCAACTTCCAAAGGCAGCCGTATTAGGGTTTTACCATTCTCTGAGAAAATAGGAACCCAAAAAATTACTTGCCACATGTCTGGCACATCTTCACCCATCATCAAAACTTCAAAAATTATCTCTTACAAATATTAATGACCGTCATTGCAATCCATCATAACTGTTTTAGTCATGATTACCTTACACATTGTCCAAAGTGCCGACATTTGGAAAATATCAAATGTAAGGAAATATACAAGGTTGAGATACCTTATTCCTAACATTCTCCCACTTGTTGAACACCTTGTAAGAGCCAAAGGAAATAACAGGATTTAATTTCTATAGGCCGAGAAGCCCATAGACTCCGAACAACATCTGAACTTCTCTGTGCCCACAGGTTTTGTCAATGCATCTGAAACATTATTTACTCTATCTACCTTCTCCAAACTTACCTTTCCATCCTCTACCATATCTCTCACAAAGTGAAACCACACATAAATGTGCTTGGTTCTGGCATGGAAAGTTGGATTCTTCGCAAGGAAAATAGCACTCTGACTATCGTGACAAATTGTAATTTGTCTTGCATCAACACAAAAATTCGAACATAGTATCTTAAGCCAAATGGATTCCTTACAAGCATGAGTAGCTACCATGTACTCTGCTTATGTCATGGACAAAGGAACCATAGGTTATCACTTACTCATCTGACTGATGGCACCACCAAACATAGTGAACACATAGGCACTGGTGGATCTCTTGCTGTTAATGTCACCTGCCCAATCTGAATCCACAAACCCATGAATACAAATTGAATGTGGAGCTCTAGAAGAGTTTCCATGATAGCATATAGAATACTCTGATGTACCCTTCAAATATCTGAATACTCTCTTAACTACATCCCAATGTACCCGTCCAGGTTTAGCCATAAACTGACTCAGGACTCCCACTACTTGGGCAATGTCTAGTCTAGTACAAACCATAACATACATAAGGATGCCAACTGCACTCGCATAAGGTACTTTTCTCATGTCCTCCACCTCACTAGGAGATTTTGGACAATCATCCACAGATAACTTTGTTCCCATAGAAATAGGAACACACATTGGTCTGCAATCTGCCATGCTAAACCTTTCCAACACAGACTTCACATACTTACTCTGACTCAACCAAAGTTTTCTGTTAGACCTATCTCTACTGATTTCCATACCCAGAATATACCTGGCTATCCCTAGATCTTTCATCTCAAACTGTGCTGACAATTGAGACTTTAAATCAGAAATCATACCCATACCCTTCCCAATCAACAACATATCATCAACATATAATGCAATAATAAGAAGGTGATCATTGTCAACTTTGAAATAAACACAATGATCTGATTTCAATCTCAGAAAACCAATCGACAACACAAACGCATCAAATTTAAGGTACCACATCCCACGAGATTGTTTCAAACCATACAGAGACTTCTTTAATCTGCAAACCAAAGACTCTTTAACTTTCTGAATATAGTGCTCAGGCCATGACATATAGATCTCTTCCTACAAATCACCATGAAGGAAAGCTATCTTCACATCCATTTGTTCTACCTTTAAATCATGCGATGCTGCTAGAGGTAACATAAATCTAATAGATGTAAGCTTTGCAACATGAGAGAATATTTCACCATAATCAATTCCCTCCACCTGTAAATACCCCTTTGAAACCAATCTGGCCTTGTACCTCTCAACACTGCCATCTGTACATAATTTCTTCTTAAACACCCATTTGCTTCCAACAGGTTTTCGTCCTTTAGGAAAAGGTACTAGGTCCCAAGTTTTGTTCTTTTCCAATGAAGCCATCTCATCATCCACGGCCTCAATCCAGGAACCTGCATCTTCCATACCTATAGCCTCTTTCACAGATCTAGGCTCATTAGTGTTTGTAATCAAGGCATAAGCACAACTAGAATATAACATAGAAAATCCAAACCTCTCTAGCTGCTTTCTTTCTCTCATGGATCTCCTCAAGGGCTAAGGTTGAGGTTGTTCTACCTCTTCTTCTAAATTTTTAGAGCTTCTAGAGCTCTCCTCATCATCAAATCCATCATAGTCTCTTTGTTCAGTCTTCTCAGGGGTAGGAGGCAACTGAACAACATCTTCTTTCATTTCTTTTTCATCTAGCTATAGAAAAATAGGAGAAGGTGTTAGCTCTCTAAAAATAACATTTATTCTATACAACACCTTACCAATCACAGGATCCCAAAGCTTGTATCCTTTCACACCAATACTGTAGCCGATAAAGATACATTTTACAGCCTTGTTTTCCAACTTAGATCTTCTCTCCTTAGGCACATGTGCATAAGCTTCACAACCAAAAACACGAAGATGTCTAACTGAAGGCTTCTTACCAGACCACACCTCCAAGGGTGTCTTACCAACAAGAGCTGATGTAGGAGATCTGTTAACCAGATAGAAATAAATGGCCAGAGCTTCAGCCCAAAACCTTTGTTCGAGGCCAGCTCCACTAAGCATACTCCTAGCCTTCTCCATCCGTGTCCTGTTCATTTTTTCTGCAACTCCATTTTGTTGTGGGGTATAAGGATTTTTATTATGCTTCTCAATCCCTTGTTATTTATAGAACTATTCAAACTCTTCCAAACAAAACTCACCACCATTGTCAGTTCTCACACTTAATTCATTTACCAGACTGATTCTCTACGAGAGCTTTAAATTCCTTGAACCGAGTGAAAACTTGTGTCTTGCTTTTAAGGAAATAAATCCATGTCCTTCTACTATAATCATCTATAAAAGATACAAAATATATAGATTTGGAGAGTGAAGGAACTTTAACAGGAGCAAACACATCTGAATGGATAAGATCCAAAATACTAGAAGACTTGTGAGAACTAGAGTAAAAGTGAACACGATTTTGGTTACTATAAACACAGTGTTCGCAGAAGTTGAACTCGAGACTACAATCATTTAACCCCTCAACGAGGTTTTTATTTTTTAGGGTTTTGAGACCCTTCTCACCAATGTGGCCAAATCTCATATGCCACAACATTGTCTTTTCTGTAGGAAGTTTGCCTTCCAAAGTGTTAGCACCCTTAGGTACACTTTCTGCACTACCATTGGAACCCATTACGACACAATTCTTCACTGCTGGTTCAGATGGTGGAGATGAAGTGAATGCTACTCTCTTCCTTGAGATAGAAGAACTATTACACTATGAAGTGAAAGCATCCAGCTGAAATAGGGTACCTCTCCTAGTACCTTTCATGAGCACTATAGCTCCTCTAATCATCTTGCATCCATCTTTCGAAAAAACAACTTGCACACCTGCATCATTCAACATACTTACAGATAATAGGTTTTGTGCCAAACCTAGGTTGTTCATTACCCCATTGATCCCCTTTACTCATCCATCAGGGAATCTAATAGTGACTCTTCCTCGTCCAACTATCTCTAAGTGAGAATCATCATCTAGGTACACCTTTCCACCATCAAACTCCTCGTACTTTGAGAACCAACTTTAATGAGAGGTCATGTGAAAAGGAGCACCTGATTCAATCATCCACACATCATTAGATGCATGAGTGGCCAAGGCTGCAACAAAAGCATCGCCATCTTCTTGAGATTTTTTAGAATCTGAATCTGGGCTTTTCTTCTTCTTCTTCTTTGGCTCTTTGCAGTCCTTACAGAAGTGCCCAGTCTTACCATAGTTCCAACATGTTACCGTAGACTTTCCAGGAGTCTTATATTTCCCATGAGATTTGGATCTACCCTTTTCAGACTTATTGTCATTTTTCTTTCCTTTGTCCTTGGATCTATCGTGATCAGCAAGGGCTTCCTTGGTTGAATCGGAAGTCTTTATTTGCATCTCTTTAGATAATAGTGAAGACACCACATCATCTATTTGGAAAGTGACAATAGTACTCCCTAGGGCCTTCACAAGATGGTCCCATGAATCCGATAAGGAACATAGCAGGGTCATACACCGATCCTCCTCCTCCAACTTGACACCAGTTGATGTCAACTGTGCAATCAACATGTTAAACACATTCAGGTGATCTACAATGGATCCTCCTTCCTCCATTCTTAGAGAATACAACTTATTTCTTAGGAACAACCTGTTCACTAAGGACTTGGCCTGATACACAAACCCAAGCCATGTCCATAATTTGTTTGCGGTTTTCTCGTCAAGAACATTCAGGAGAACAAAATTTGCTAGACAGAGTCTAATGAGACCCTTAGCTTTCTGATCCTTGAGATCCCAATCTACTTGAGGCATGTTTACTAGTTTGATATCATTATCAAGCACCTCCCATACATCACGGTCTATGAGCATGTCTTCCATCTTGAGTTTCCACAACTCAAAGTTTGTGCCATTGAACTTTTCCACCTCCATTCTACTGTATGAAGAACCTTCCATCTCTTCCTGCAATAAGGTTATGAATACTCTACAACAATACTCCCACTGAACTAGAGATTAGCTCAAAAAACCCATACCCTAACAAATAGAACCAAAACTAGCCAGGCTCTGATACCAACTAAAAGGAAACTAAGTGTGTAGAAAATAGTTCCCTACGCTAAACTCCCGAGAAGAGGATCATGCAAATTCAAATTTAACCCTTAGCAATCACAAAATGATAATACAATAAAATGCATACATAGAAAAATGAGAATGACACAATGATTTACCCTGGGGAAAACCTTTTGGTAAAAAACCCCAGCACCCCAAAACCTGCACAATGTATTAATCAAAACTAATACTGTTTACAATACACTTGCAATGCAAGTTCTTTCAGGAGATAATCGACACTTGAAGACAAATTCAGCAGCATAAAAATGTTCCAAAAATACACTAATTTCTCTAAGATTTGCAACCCTAAAAAATGCTTATATCATGCACTTCACTTTTTAGGGCAACTTCCAAAGGCAGTCGTATTAGGGTTTTACCATTCTTCGAGAAAGTAGGAACCCAAAAAATTAGTTGCCACATGTCTTGTACGTCTTCACCACTCATCAAAACTTCCACAATTATCTCTTACAAATATTAATGACCATCATAGGAATCCATCATAATTGTTTCAGTCATGATTACCTTACACATTGTCCAAAGTGCCGACATTTGGAAAATATCAAATGTAAGGAAATATACAAGGTTGAGACACCTTATTCCTAACAATATTGAGGAAAATGTCTTTCCCTCTTCCTCTCAAGAGTCATGGAGAGATAATTTACATGTGTCTCTCCTTCCCATATGATCCTCCACCTTGTCCAAGTAGGAGGAATATTCCTCCTATTCTCCCTCTCACATTCCAACTACTCCCTACCCTTTTCTCAAATTCTCCAAGCAAGTCAATTTCAACCATTGATATTTCCACCTTTTAATCTTAGCTATTTTATCTTGCCACATGGGTTTGAGGGTTGGAAAAACCTATAGAAGAAGCACCTTTCCACCATTTCAAGCCAATTAGCATCCAAATTATCAGCTTATGAGATTTTTCGAATTGTAGTGATTTTAGCATTTTGAGAGAATTTGTGAGAACTTATCATAGTATTAGTGTTTAGAATCATTTCATCACAAGACATTTTAGAATCATAATCCATCCATTAGCTTATCATTTATCTATCTTGCATCATAACATTTTGAGCATTATAGGATTTCCTCCTAATTGCATTCCATAATCCACTATATTCCAAACTTTGAAGGTTTAAAGTTTTGAGAGATAAAAAACCAAGGATTCAAGGTAGAGGAAGACAATGAAGTCAATATACAAGGAGTAAGTATAAAAAGGTAAAATTATCATTTATGTTACTTCTTCATATTCCATTGCGTGTGCATGTTAGATAGAATTTTTAAGCTAATTAGTGGTTTAGTGTTTAAATTCTGCTATCCTACATCTTAGTTGCGTACATTTTTGGCACCATCGTGGGGGCCAGTCCTGAATTTAATTAGTTTTTGAAGTGTTTATGCATGCAGAAACCTTTCTAGGTCGTATCCGCACATCTATTTTTGTAGATTTTCACATACATAGATAATTTTTGAGCATTCATCATAAAGAAGTAGTTTCACATGAATCATTTTTCATTGTCAATTTTGCTAGTTTTTCTATTTTTGCACATATACTAAATTTTCCTACGAATACAGAGTTACTTTCTATGCATATACTTAAAGTTTATATGCATACATAGAGGGATTTTGCACATATATATTTCTTCTCTGTGCATCCATTCTCCTTATCTGTATTATCATAGTTGTAGTTAATTTTTTATATTTTGGGTTTAGACTAATTTTCTAATGGGTGCATGTTGGTTTTTCTATCTAGATATTAGATTTGCAGGTTTGTATTATAGGAGGCCTCCTATTAATTACTATTCACTTGCTTGCAAGTTATTTGGAAGAAAATGCGTTATTATTGAAACAATCAAACCTTTATTTGGACATAAAATACGACATGTTTTGTAATTTTGTATGTCTTCTTTAAAGTAGGAAAGTGTTTTATGTGTTTTGTGCACTAGGCACATTTGTGTAATCATAAGTTTGATGCAAACATATCCTCTCTCCTCAACTTCATGGATCTTGGGTGTAAGAGAAACTTGTATCAATATTTTAGTGGGCCTGCCTCCTAAGTGCTTTAGCATAGCCAGTGAGAGGGAATGATCCGAGTGGTAACAGGCTAAGGCCAAGCTCTTTTGAGCCACTATAAAAAATATCCTAGTTGTGAAAGTCATAGGGAGTGGATGGAATTAAGTTGTGATGCAATTCTCTCTTAGTACCTATGTGGTGCGTAAAAAACTATAGAGTGCAACCTCTATAGGCTGAGGGATTCCCTTAACACAGGGTATAAGTTGGCACAAGCATAACCTTCCAAACAGATGCCCTTTCTAGAAACTTTTGTTTAATTTCCAAAAACCCCTACTTTCTTGCGCAAGAGGTTGAACCTCTGAAGCTATCCCACATTCTCACAATTATTTATAGATAGAAGTGTTGATGACAATGATTCAATTGTGTATTTTCATTGATGTATACACAAATGTAGTGATGTTGCACAAATGTCTATACCTAAACTGAGTACAGTTAGTGTATGCCAAGCTGTCTCAGGCATTGAAGAAGACCAAAGTGATTTTTCATTCTAACCGAGTTTACTCAGGCAATACAGTAACAGTCGGGCATTGAAGGATTACAGTGTTAATCAAGTTATGCTTTTAGTGTCAGTCGACTAACAACAGTTTACACTTTATATTTAATTGGTTATATGCAACCGACAGAATTAAGTTTTATTATTTATTTGGAAGGTTAGTCAAGCTGACTTGACAAGGCCTATCATATATATACTAGGTCAAGTTTGGATTTAATGTATGTGAACAAATATATGGAAGAATTTTGATATGAAGAGTGAAGGCAAAATCAGATGAGATTATGATTAAGGATAGAACATCTAGACAGAGCTACAATATAATATTTGATCAGTGAGGATCCAGTTTAAATTCAGAGAAGAGATCTAAATCAGAAAAGGGAGTTGCTTAGTTAAAAATGTCAATCCATTGTTAATCTCTAACAATTGTAGCAGTGATCTAAATCTCTTTACAGAGTAGACTTAACAGTATTTCATAAATTCTCTCACAAGGTGACATTTCTACATTGAAGTGTTTGAAGACCTCTAACAAGGCCACTCCTTACAAGGTGATTAAATCCTCTAATAGGGTCACACCTAACAGTGTATTTTGTAACCTTTAACATGGTTGGCTCCTAACAGTGCTCACTTCAAAAGAGTGAAAAATGGTAACTTGTTGCAATTGGTGGTTTTCCCAAATTGGGTTTCCACATTAAATCTTGGTGTCATCTGTGTACATTTTATTTTATTTATGCTTTATGTTTGTACACTTAATCACTAAAGGATAATCATAGTTAAATATATTAAGATTTCTTTGTTAACCGAGTAATAACAAAATATCTTTGTTAACCAAGTAACAATGATAAGTTTTATTAAGACATCTAAGGGACTTGGTTTTGTTTTTGTGGTAACTGATTCACCCCTCCACTCTCAATTACTCAACTCATTTCCAACAATTGGTATCAGAGTATTGGGTGCTTTTAGGGAAGGTTTCAAGGCCTAAGCTAAAGATCATAAATGTCTTACAGAAGGGATATCCCCAAGCTTAACAAAGACAAATTCACTGCATGGAAACATTTGATGAGGATACATCTATCTACTATTGGTGATACTAGTTTGCAATTCTTGGATCACAAGTATGTGGAACCACTGAGACCTATGTTTGTGGATCAGATGGTGGACATGAAGAATCATAACATAATGATGATTGATATAGCTTCTTCACTCAGCTATTCAAAATATGATGAAGTCAAGGACTGCCCTACTGCCTATGATATGTGGAAGAAACTACATGATATACATGAAGGAGACAAAAATTTAAAGAGAGCCAAAGAACAAAGTCTCGAAGGTCAGTTTGATGAGATGAAAATGAAAGAAGGAGAAGAAATTACAAAATACAGTGAAATAATCAAGAAAAGTGTCAGTGCCATCAAAGATGCTGGTGGAACAATTGAAGACAAAAAAGTGGTTAGTAAGGTATTGAGAAATTTACTTCCTATCTATGCAATTAGAGTTACAACTATTCAAGAGATGAGGTACAGTAATGATATAACTCTAGATGCATTGGTTGGAAGGCTAATAGCTTTTGAGTTGGACAATTTTGACAATTATTCTCCTAATCCTAGCAATTTTGAGTCAGAATTCAAAGATAAGTTAAACCTTGGTAAGATGGATAGAAACTCAAAAGGAAAATAGATTGACATTGATAGTGATGATGAAGATATGGAAATCATTGAATCTTTACTTGCAAATAGATCTTCCAAAGGAAAGAATACCATTGATTTGGTTTTCTTGTGATGAGGTTGGTCACATTGCTTCTAAGTGTCCAAACAAAGAAGATAAAGGTGAGAGAAAGTTCAACAAGTAAAAAGGCAATAAATATTTCAAAAGTTATGAAAGATACAAGGAAAAAGGTAATAAATCTTGTTATATTGAAAAATATTTAGATAGTGATGAAGATGAAGATGAGATGGTTTACATTTCTATTAAGGATGAGTCAGACAATGAAGATAATGAAAAGACTGCACTTTACTATCATATTAGAAAAAATGACACTTGGATAATTGATAGTGGTTGTTCTCACCACATGATTGGTGATAAAACTAAATTTGAACATCTTGAGCACTATGATGGTGGGAGTGTTAGTTTTGTGAATGATGAACCTTTCTATGTGAAAGGTAAAGGTTGTATTGCTCTAACTAGGAATCAAATGTGATAATGCTTATTGGGTTGAAGGACTAAGGTGTAATCTACTAAGTGTGGCACAACTAAATAAAATTGGTTTCAAGGTATAGTTCATGAATGGTAAGGCCAAGCTCCTGGATGGTAAGGGAAACCTAGTTGGAACTAGCAAGAAAACAAAAGGTAATCTATTCTATCTTGATCTCACAGAAAGTTCATGTTTTATTGCACAAGTAGAAGAAAGATGGTTATGGCATAAAAGGTTGTGTCATGTGAATTTTCATAACCTAGTCAACATAAGCAAGAACAAAAGAGTAAGAGGTATTCCTCTAAAGAAACTTGAATTAGCAATACTCAAATTGGGAAGATGGGAAAAACTAGTTTCAAGAGCAAGAATTACAATACAGAAGAAGTCTTAGAGTTAGTGCATACTGATCTATGTGGACCAATTGGAACAAAAAGTTACATAGGTGAGAAGTATTTCATTCTATTTGTTGATGACCATTCCAGAATGATGAATGTTATGTTTCTCAAAGAAAAATCACAAGATTTTCATAAGTTTAAGTCGCACCTTGCCAGAGTTGAGAAGGAAATAGGAAAGAAACTCAAATGCCTAAGATATAATAGAGGAGGTGAATTCATTTCTAATGAGTTCAATGAATTCTATAATGAAAGAGGAATCAAGAGACAAGTATCTACCCCAGGTACACCTCAAAAAAATGGGATAGCAGAAAGAAGAAATAGATCCATTATGGATCATGCAAGAAACTTGATGATTGAAAAGAATGTTACAACAGAATACTGGAAGGAAGCTATCAACACTACAATTCCCACCTTGAATAGAGTTCAATTGAAGAAAGGTACTAAGAAGACACCTTTTGAATTATGGTATGGCTATAAAACTAATGTTTGTTATTTCAAAGTATTTGGAAGTAAATGTTACATCTTGAACGAAGAAATAAATGGAAAATTTGATGTGAAAGGTGATGAAGGTATATTCCTAGGCTACTCCTACAAAAGCAAACCATATAAATGTTTGAATCTTGCTACTCATATAGTCATATAAAGTGAACATGTAAATATTGATGAGTTTGTAGAGAGAAGTGAAGAAAAGAGAAGTAAAGAGCCCGAGGAATACATAAACATTGTGTATTATGAACCTGATACTATACCTAAGACACAGGCAATGGTGACTGGACAACAACCATGTCAACCACTGAATTCATCAGCACAAACCTTGTTGCAACCTATGCAACCTGAGCTGCTAAATATTGAAACCGATTCTTAGAATGAAGAAACTGAGTCATAGATAAAGGGAACTGATTCACAGATAGAGGCACCCGAGTCTCAGACAGTAGAATCTAAGTATTAGTCAGAAGAGAAAAACAAAATGTTTGAGAATGGTGAACCAAGTGGAGCAATCCTAGAATCAAAGAGGAAGGAACCTGTACTTGCCAAATATGTCAGAAGCCATCATGCACCTAAGAAAATAATTGGAGATCAGACAAAAGTTATAATAACAAGAAACAAAATCATAGGTACATGTTTTCGTAATGAAATTGAACTTATATACATTAAAGATGCGTTGAATGATGAAAGTTGGATAGAAGCCATGAATGAAGAAATTGAGCAGATAGAAAATAAAAAAACCTGAACTCTTGTACCTAGACCAAAAGACAAGAATGTGATTGGTACTAAGTGGGTTTTTAGAAACAAGATGAATGAAAAAGGTGAATTTTCTATAAACAAGGCAAGATTAGTGTGTAAAGGATATGCTCAAGAAGAGGGTATTGATTATGGAGAAAATTTTGCTCCTGTTGCAAGACTTGAAGGAGTCAGAACTCTTCTGGCATACGCAACACATAAAGGATTCAAGGTATACCAAATGGATGTAAAATCTGCATTCTTGAATAGAATTTTGGAAGAGGAAGTCTATATTGAGAAACCTGAAGGTTTTTTTGATCCTAAAAAAATGAATATGGTTTGCGAATTCCAAAAATCCTTGTATGGAATGAAGCAAGCTCCTAGAGTCTGGTATGAAAGATTGCATGGTTACCTAGTAAGTATTGGATTTTAGAGAAATAATGACAATAGTAGCTTGTACATCAAAGAAGGTGTTGGAGATTTGCTTCTGTGCAAATAGTTGACTATATGTTTGTCATTGATGACAACATATAGTATACAGCAGTGAACTGCATTCACTTTTAGGTATGGATATGTGGAAGCCTTGTGCGGTTGTTTTTATGTTTCAGGCATAATTACTACACCATATACATACACACAAATTCAAGTGTTCAATAACAGTTGAGTTATGTTATACCAAATGGATGTAAAATCTGCATTCTTGAATGGAATTTTGGAAGAGGAAGTCTATATTAAGAAACCTGAAGGTTTTTTTGATCCTAACAAAATGAATATGGTTTGCGAATTCAAAAAATCCTTGTATGGAATGAAGAAAGCTCCTAGAGTCTGGTATGAAAGATTGCATGGTTACCTATTAAGTATTGGATTTTAGAGAACTAATGACAATAGTAGCTTGTACATCAAAGAAGGTGTTGGAGATTTGCTTCTGTGCAAATAGTTGATTGTATGTTTGTCATTGATGACAACATATAATATACAATAGTGAACTGCATTCACTTTTTAGTATGGATATGTGGAAGCCTTGTGTGGTTGTTTTTATGTTTCAAGCATAATTACTACACCATGTACATACACACAAATTCAAATGTTCAATAACAGTTGAGTTATGTTATTCTGTTTACCAAACACAGTTTCAAAAGATTGTTTTTAGAAAGCTAACAATAATTTTATTGATTCTTCAGTTGTGTCTATCTATGGGAAATGCATGTTCAGATTCATGTTTAGTTATGAGTCTAAGTTAATTAACCAAAGTCACTAATCATGTTTCATCCGAAGCATGACGTTGGGTAATTTTGGTGGAGCCGACTATGTGAAGCGATGCATCTATTCAGTTTGAGTTGCGTGGTTCTAATTATGTTGCGTGCTTGGTTTGGATGACTAAAGAAGCATTGAAGGGATCCCTAAAGCCGACAAAGATAATATCTTTTGGAGAAGATACTTATAGTAGTTCATTTTAAGATCACCAAGTGTGAATGATAAGAAAAGAAACATAAAAAGGACTGAACAAAATTTTGATTGTTTTGGGACAATAAAGCCATTTCATTCATCAGATAAATATCTATGTGAAGAAGCAGAGAGTATATACAATTCATTCGAACTGATCAAGACAATAGGTCTACCTAAATAGTTCATTTTCAGATATAGTGTATATCTATTTTACTGAAGGTTGCAGCCTTCACCATATTGAGCAGTGAGATTTTGGATAGTGAGTCCTCACCCCTAACAGGGTTATTTGTAAAAGACTCCTAACAGGGTCAAACCCTTAACCAGGTCACTGTACTTATTGCTTTGTAAAGATAAAATCCTAACAGGTTTGTAAGATCTTCTAATAGGGATTATTATACTCAAGTACAGTTCTTTGTGGGTGCTAATTCCCACTGGGATTTTTACCTAGTTTGGTTTCCCTGTAACCAAAATTGTGGTGTTCTATTTTGTGTTATCTTAAATGTGTATGTGCTTATGATATTTTGTAATTAATTGGAGAAAATAATTTAACTTGTTGATAACTAATTCACCCCCCTCTTAGTTATCCCTTGGGACTATTCCAATAGAAGGACCTTAGAACAAGATACTATTAGCAAATATATTTGTTGATGATATACTGTTCACTGGATATGATGATTTATGCAAAGCATTCTCTGAAGCTATGAGTAAGGAATTTGAGATACTAAAGAAATTTGGAATGGAAGATTCCAGACCAGTTGGGACACCTATGTCTACTAGACATAAGTTGTCTAAGGATGATGACTCAAAGGAGGTAAACCAGACTACCTACAGATCCATGATTAGTAAAATTCAATATGTTGTTCACACTAGATGTGATATTGTATTAGTAGTTGGTATTGTTGTAAGGTTTTCAGATAATCCTAGAGAGAATCATTTGATGGCTATCAAAAGGATTCTGAGATATCTTAAGGGTACTGAAGATTATGGATTATGGTATAAGAAAGGATGAAACTTTGATTTAAAGACTTTTACTAATGATGATTTGGCAGGAAGTGTTGATGACAGAAAGAGAACCAGTGGTGGAGCATTATTTCTTGGAAAGAGGTTAGTCTCTTGGACCAAAAAGAAACAAAATTGCATCTCTCACTCTACAACAGAGGCATAGTATGTTGCTACAGTAGTAAATTGTTCAAATATCATATGGTTCAAACATATGTTGTCAGGTATGAAGGAGGAAATCAAAGAACTAGTCATTATCTACTATGACAACACTAGTACAATTAACATTTCAAAGAACCCTGTGATGCATACTAAGACTAAGCATGTTGCAATAAAGTATCATTTCTTGAGGGAATTGGTTCAAGACAAGGAAGTAAGGTTGGAATATGTGAATACTAATGAAAAAATTGTAGACATATTCACAACACCTTTACCCAAAGATGAATTCTTGTATCTTAGAGGAAAGCTAGGGGTGATTCCCGTAACTGAGGCTCACTAATGGACATATTAGTGATGCATCAACGAAGCTAAATAATAGATTAAACATGTTGATGCAGATTGTTAGAGCTTATTGCATATGAATCAGTACATCAAGTACACTACAATTTCATTAGATAGAGTCTTTGGCATTTGTATGTCAGAGGGAGAGATTATTTATGTCATTTCAAAGAAATTATTAAGGAAAATATTATTGATGACAAAGGGAGAAATTTTATCAGAAACAAAGATTAATTTGAGAGGGAGAAATCTGTATTTTAGTGATTGTGAAGACATTGGAATTTTTCTGTATGAGAATCAGAATGAAGCTAAGGACATTAATAATTTTTTATCCTTGTTCCTATTTCTCTATAATTCTTTGTATTATGACATGTTGTGTTGCCATCAATGCCAAAGAGGGAGATTGTTGATGACAATTGTTCAATTGTGTATTGTTATTGATGTATACACAAATGTAGTGATGATACACAAATGTCTATACCTAAACAGAGCACAGTCAGTGTATGCAAATCTCTCTTAGGCATTGAAGAAGATCAAAGTGATTTTTAGTTCTAACCGAGTTCACTCAAGAAATACAGTAACGGTCGGGCATTGAAGGATTACAGTGTTAACCGAGTTATGCTTTTAGTGTCAGCCGACTAACAACATTTTACACTTTATGATTAATTGGTTATATGTAGCTGACAAACTTAAGTTTTATTATTTATTTGGAAGGTTATTCAAGCGGACTTGACAAGGCCTATCATATATATACTAGGTCAAGTTTGTATTGAATGTGTGTGAAGAAATATATGGCATAATTTTGATATGAAGAGTGAAGGCGAAATCAGATGGGATTCTGATTAAGGAAAGAACATCCAGACAAAGCTACAATAGAATATTTGATCAGTGAGGATCCATTTTAAATCCAGAGTAGAGATCTGAATCAACAAAGGTAGTTGATTCTTTAAATAGGTCAATCCATGGTTACTCTCTAATAATTGTAGCAGTGATTAAAATCTCTTTACAGAGTAGACTTAACAGTATTTCATAAATCCTCTCACAAGGTGACATTTCTACATTGAAGTGTTTGAAGATCTCTAACAAGGCTAGTCCTTACAAGGTTATTAAATCCTTTAATAGGGTCACACCTAATAGTGTGTTTTTTAACCTTTAACAGGGTTGGCTCCTAACAGGGCTCACTTTAGAAGAGTAAAAAATAGTAACTAGTTGCAATTGGTGGTTTTCTCAAATTGGGTTTCCACGTTAAATCTTGGTGTCATCTATGTACATGTTATTTTATTTATGATTTATGTTTCTACACTTAATCACTAAAGGATAATCACAGTTAAATATCTTAAGATTGCTTTGTTAATATAGTAACAAAAAAATATCTTTGTTAATAGAGTAACAGTGATAAGTTTGATTAAGACATCTAAGGGACTTGGATTTGTTTTTATGGTAACTGATTCACCCCTCCCCTCTTAGTTACTCAACTCATTTCCAACAAGAAGCTCCTTGGGAGGTCATTAATTAAGGAATTCAAATTTTAGTGTACCTGAGAAGAGAGTGCATTATAAGAGGGAGCCCGTGCCACCAAGCTTCTAAGCTATCTACTCTAAATAAATGTGGTTCAAATTTATCTGTAGTGAGAATCCAATAGATATTGTCTTGACAAACCTTAGGATTTTTAAGTGTGTTTGTTACACATTCTAGTTAAAATTATAGGAAAAATAAAATTCCTATCCGTTGTGTGTGTGTGTGTGTGTGTGTGTGTGTATTTCTTGTCAAAAACATTGGAAAAACTAAAAAACTAAAAAAATTAGAAAATCCAAAAATTAGAAAAACCAATTTTCATAGAACACTATTTGTGCACATACATTGATTATACATGTGCATCCCTTAATATTTTTTACACATTCACGAGGCATTTTAGCGCATTCATAAGGTATTTCAGCACATAAATTAGACATTTATGTACATCTGTTAAACCGTCCTACACATTTGTTTCTACACATCTGCAATAGAATAAGGAAATATTATACTTTGGAAAACCTTAGCAACATATTTGGATACCCTTTTCAACATACTTCCAGATTCCATAATAAGTGGACCAACTTTCAAATCATTTTAAACAGTTTGAGCACTGTAATAACAAGTTTACTTTCTAACAAATCTTCTTACTTTCATATAATTTCCAAAAATTCATTGTCCCTAGTGTTGATAAAATCAAGTACCTTTAAACATTAGCGAGTTTTAGATATCAAGATTTTCCATCCTTCTTTAGATACTTATAACTATCTAGTTAATCTTAGGCACATCATAGAAAGGTCATTATCTCCTTATAGACTAAGATAGAGAAAACATAGAGAGTGTTAGTAATAACTAAGAGGCGGGGGGNTTGAATCAGTGACCTCAAAAATTTATCCTTTAAACTTTAATCCACCAATCAATACACCTCAGATTATTAAGTCCCTACAAGATGTATGCCTTGAAATACTTGAAATAATTAACTGTTTGTCAGTTTACCTTGTCTGTCCTTATTCTCCTTGATTACCAATAAGCAGTAAAACTTGTTTACCAAAGCTCAGTAAATATGCAGAGCAAACTAATCAATCTAGAAATGCATATGTGAAATGTAAAACAATAAAGTAATAAACCATACACACATAACACATGGATTTTAACGTGGAAACCCTGTTAAGGGAAAAAACCACTGGGACCGGTACCCCAAATTTTCACTCTTCTAAAGTGAGCCTTATTAGGAGCCAACCCTGTTAAAGGTTACAAACAAATGGTTAAGTGCGACCTTGTTAGAGGATTTTTATACATAGGTTGTCACTTAGTATCTAGCATCTATGCTACCACCCTTGAATCAGCCTTTAGATTGTCAATAGGCTTTATGCTAATCTTACTACCATCCTTGAATCAGCCTCCTTCTTAGAATGTCAATAGGCTTTAGGTAAGACTGATGATACTATCATGAATCAACATTTTTGGTAATCTATTAGGATATACCTCAATTATAGAAGATGATTAAGTCCTGCTCTGTTAAGAGACTTAATGCTTCAATGGTTAAACTGAAACACAATGACCTATTTCTAATGCAACTTTGAATTGCAGATATTTTGATCTATTTATGTACAATACCTCTTTGATCAATGTATCAATTCAATTCCTTTGTGCTTCACACTTTTTTCTTTGTGATGCTGTGCTTCATTGTTTGTCAGTGTCTGCATAATTCTTTAGCTCTCCCTTAGCTTGATTGATCAGGACTGTATGAAGTTTATCCTTCACCAGTTTCTCTTTAGCATCTTCTTTCAATTCACTCCCCCATGTATCTGATTTATTTTTAGAAATGAATTATGCTTGTCTCTTATATAGACACGATATTCCTTTATTTTTTATTCTTGATTCTTGATTCTTGATTCTTAATTCTTGGCGTGAAAAACAATCTAGCCAATTTGATTTACAGCTTTAACTCCTGATTTATCTTGTAGTAATCTTCTTGCCAACTGTATAAATCAATTGTTTAAATGTGGTTGAATAAAACAAATAAAACAATCAGTTAAGTCTATCCTTAAGCTCTTCTAGCTAGATATTTTGTCATTTTTTGATCTCTCTATTCTGTCGGTCAATTTTGCAGTTCATCAACGGTGACAACTGCCAGTTCCGTCGGTGCAACTTTAGTTAGCTTCAAGATATCCATTCGTCGGGCATCATTAGATCTTTCTTGTCAGGAAACACTGTCTTCTTGTTTTTTAGGCATCACTGTCTTCTTATTCCTCGGGCATCACTGTGACTTTAGCTCTGTCTCTACCGATGGTGTGCACTCCGTCGGTGTGGTCTGTCACTTAGTGAATACTTGAATTTTATGCATTACTGAAAGCATAACCTCTGTTCCATTGGTTATCTAAAGTCTTTGGCATTATGTATATGACTGTATAGATGATGTCAAGTTGACATCAATGACAATATAAACCACTAACTAGTTTAATGTTTTGCATCATATTCAACTTAACATTATCAAACATTCAATTAGTTACATGTCATTAGAGAGGTCATTATCTTATCGTAGAGAGGTGATTATATCATTATTAGTTCTTTGAAAGTGCTTCTTTTATAGGTTGTGTCTATCTTTTATTCTTAGTCACATCATAGAGAGGTACTTATCTCCTATATACTTAGTTATCCAAGAGTTGTCATTATCAACTTCAATCTTAGTTAACACTTGATATTAGCACAAACTTCACACCAAATTTTTCATCCAACTTAGATTCCATTTCACATCACACTTTTATGGTTCAAATTATATCCCAAAAACAAAAAGAAAATGAATCACAACCAACCATGGAAGGATATAAAGATATTAATAATCCCTTTGCTAAGTTTTCAAAGTTGGCTCATCCATAATCATTAACGTGTTGGAAATATTGTTGGAAAGCTACAATGGAAAAAATTGTTGTTTTGTCATTGATGTCAAACCTTAACTGGTGAGACTATTGCTATCTATTTGAGTAATATATATATTTATTGATGAAGGAGATTTAACAAGAAGACCAAGTGGAATGGTTGAGTTATGAGAAATCACAAGGGTAATTGATCAGTTGGCACATTGGAAAAGTAATGAGTTGTTTATCTTTCAATGACAGTTTATTGAGAACAGTTTGTGTTGAGTGCCAGTATATGCCAAGCGAAGTTAGTTACGACCGAGCGCCAATAAATTGCCGAGGAACATAGTGTTGGTTGAGCAGCAGTATTTTGGTAATTGTTGAGATTTGAGATCTCTAGATGACATAATTGATTTTATTGGGATATGTAAATTTAATTAGGGATAAGTATGATTGATCCACACTATGTAAATGCATGGGTAACCGTAATTAATGCATGGATAAAAGATTTAATTTGTGATTGAATTAGAAAAGTAAATTAAATGTAAAGATAGAAAGATCCGTTGGATCTGACCTAACCTAAGATCTATGATCTTGATTAAGTGACAAAAGATGTACTTGACCTAGATGAAAGAGGTATAAGATACCTCAGGAGGTTATTCATGAAGTATGAAGAGTATGCAAGAGGATTTCATAGTTAATTGATGAATTGGCATGATCTAGCAGAGAAGGCTGAACAGAGAAGCAGAGAAATGCATGAGTGATTTCTTGATTGATTTCCAAGCAGATCTAAAGATTGAAATGAGACTGGAGGCCACTTAGTGAATTAGCATTAGAGCTGAATTGGATCTGCATTTGCAAAGTAAGTTGTATGTATCAGATCACACCTGTTGATTACTTTCTAACCATTGTATCAGTCAAAATCCTTTAACTAGGTTGACCTAATAGTCATTGTATAAATCCTTTAGCAAGGTGACATTCAGGTGGAATGTTGTAAGTCCTCTAACAAGGCCACTCCTAACAGGGTGATTAAATCCTTTAACCAAGTCACATTTAGCACTGTGTTTTGTAACCTTTAATAGGGCTGGCTCCTAACAGAGCTCACTTGAGAAGAGTAAAAAATTGATAGCATGTTATTGGTGGTTTTTCCCATATTGGGTTTCCACATTAAAATTCTAGTGTCAACTTGTGTGAATTTTTATGTTGAGTTTTACTGTTAAGTTTCTACATGCTGATTACATCTGAACAGTGAACTGCATATGTATGTTGTTGTTTTATATTATTGCTGCCGACAAGATCTGAGTTGTTCAAATTGGTATAAAGCTTTAATGGGCACATCTAAACTTGAGGATAACTGATTCACCCCCCCTCTCATTTATTCTAAATTCATTCTAACAATCGGTATCAGAGTTTAGGTCTTTTTAAAATAGTTTGAAGGTACTTGGAGAAAAAGATCAAGATGTATAAGAAGGAGGTACCAAAGCTGAACAAAGATAACTTCCCTGCATGACAAAGTTTGATGAAATTGAATCTGGCTAGTATTGGTGATTCAACTAAGCACTATGTTGAAAATGCTTATGTATCCCCCACTGCACCTGCCACAACTGCACAGTTAAGAGAAAAGTAGGAACACAATCAAGTAATGTTGGAGATTGCATCATTGCTGAAATATCATGAGTTTGAAGACATAAAGAATTGTTCAACTACAAAGAAAATGTGGGATACCCTAGAAACCATCTATGAATGAGATACAAATGTGCTAAGAGCCAAATCTAAAAGCTTAAGAGGCAAGTTTGATGAAATGAAAATGCAAGAAGGAGAAAATATAGTT
This sequence comes from Thuja plicata, assembly GCA_018584345.1. Classification (NCBI taxonomy): domain Eukaryota; kingdom Viridiplantae; phylum Streptophyta; class Pinopsida; order Cupressales; family Cupressaceae; genus Thuja; species Thuja plicata. Next base: position 3,931,337 of record MU228246.1, on the reverse strand, counting down.
CAATACTATGGTAGGATAAAGGAAGTGGTAAATGCTATCAGAGGAGCTAAGGGAACCATTGATGATAACACCATTATGAGAAAGGTATTGAGGACTCTTCTTCTTGTATATGCTATTAAAGTCTCTGCAATTCAAGAATTAAGATGTAGTCCTAACAATAATTTGACTTTAGAAAGTCTGGTAGGTAGACTTACTGCATTTGAGATGTCAAATTTAGATAACTACACTCCATAAGCTATTGAATCTGTATTTAGATCCCAGTTGGTCCTTAACAAATCAAAGAAAGGAAAGAAATGCATGAACAGTGATAGTGACACCACATATGATGATCTGGAAGAACTTGAAGCACTCATGGCAAAAAGACTGTCTAGAGGAAAAGGAAAATTCAAAGGTAAACTTCCTATCATTTATTTTTCATGTAACAAAGTTGGTCATATTGCTGCTAGATGTCCTGATAAGAATGACAAAGATGAAGGAAGGGACAAAAAGTACAAAGATAGAAAGGATGACTGAGACTTCATAAGGTATAAGGATTACAAAGACAAAGGTAAGAAATCTTGTTATATAGCTGAAGAAGCTTCTGACAATGATTCTAACAATTTTGATGAAAATGATATGTTAGGAATAAGGTATCTCAACCTTGGATAATTCCTATTCTTATTATTTATTTTGTAAAATGTATTTTCTTTCAAATAATGTAATTAAGTATGAGTGTACATGTCTATTTGGCATGTTGATGTGTCACTCCACTTGATGTGTCGGTATCTTGAATTGTGTGTAAGGAGATCATGGCTAAAATGGTTATGATGGATTCCTATGACATGTAAGAGCTATTTCTAGAAGATTCTATGATGGGTGAAGACATGCAATGACATGTGGTAACTGATAAAGTTGAGTACTGTACACTCTTCCACAATCGTGGGGTTCTTACTATACACTCTTTCACAATAAATTTTTTAGGGTTCCTATTTTCTCAGAGAATGGTAAAACCCTAATGTGGCTATCTTTGGAAGTTGCCCTAAAAAGGAAAGCGCATGATATAAGCATTTTTTAGGGTTGCAGACAGATATAGGAAAAGAGTGTATTGTTGGTATGATTGGGTGCTACTGGATTAGTTTGTGTGTGTCGATTGTCTCTTGAAAGAACTTGCATTACAAGTGTGTTGTTACTGTTGTGTTGAAGATAATACACTGTGCAGGTTTTGGAGTGCTGGGGTTTTTTTACCAAAAGGTTTTCCCCAGGGTAAATCATTGTTTCATTCTCTATTTTTTTGTATGCATGGTATATGGTTTCAATATCATTGTTAAAGTAGTTAACGAATTTGAAATTGTAAGGATTTAAAAGAATTTGCACAATACTTTCCTTTAGAGATTAGTGTAGGAAGTTGTTTTCGCACCTGAGTTTCCTTACAAGTGGTATCAGAGCCTGATCAACTTTTGATCCTAGTTGTTGGGTAGAGTTTTTTGAGCTAATCTCAAGTTGAGTGGGAGTTTTTTGTGGAGAGCATTTTGAATCTTATTTGCAGATTAAGATGGCAAGTTCCTCATACAGTAGAATGGAGGTGGAGAAATTTAATGGCACTAATTTCGAGTTGTGGAAAATCAAGATGGAAGACATACTTGAAGACCATGATCTATGGGAGGCTACTTCACTTGATGTGAGACCTGCATCGATATCTCAAGTGGATTGGGAGATCAAGGATCAGAAGGCTAAGGGTCTCATCAGACTCTGTCTAGCAGATGCCATTCTTTTGAATGTTCTTGATAAGACTACTGCAAATTCTTTGTGGAAACGACTTGGGTCAGTGTATCAGGCCAAATATCTAGTGAATAAGTTGTTCTTGAGAAATAAGTTGCATTCTTTAAGAATGGAGGAAGGTGGATCCATAACTGATCATCTCAATGAATTCAATTTATTGATTGCACAGTTGGCATCATCCGGTGCCAAGATCGAGGAGGAGGATCGATGTATGACCCTACTTTGTTCCTTGCCAGATTTATGGGACCATCTTGTGATGGCTCTCGGAAGTACTATAGTCACATTCCATATGGATGATGTGGTGTCTTTGCTGCTATCTAAGGAGATGCAAAGAAAGACTTTAGATTTGTCTAAGGAAGCCCTTGCTGTTCACGGAGATCCAACGACAAAGGAAAGCAGAATGATAATAAGTCAAAGAAGGGTAGATCCAAATCCCGTGGGAGTTCTAAGACTCCTGAAAATTCCAAGGAAAAATGTTGGAACTATGATAAATCTAGGCACTTCCGGAGGGACTGCAAAGGATTGAAGAAGAAGAAGAAAGGCTCAGATTTAGCTTCCAAAAAATCTCAAGAAGATGGAGATGCTCTTATTGCAGCTTTGGCAGCCCATGCATCTGATGATGTGTGGTTGGTAGACTCGGGTGCTTCTTTTCACATGACCTCTCATCAAAATTGGTTCTCAAAATATGAAGGGTTTGATGGTGAAAAGGTGTACTTGGGTGATGATTCTCACCTAAAGATAGTTGGACGTGGAAGGGTCACTATCAGATTTCTTGATGGATGAGTAAAGGGAATCAATGGAGTTATGCACATTCTGGGTTTGGCACAAAACCTATTATCTATAAGTATGCTAAATGATGTAGGTGTGCAAGTTGTCTTTTCAAAAGATGGATGCAAGATGATGAGAGGTTCTATGGTGCTCACTAAAGGTACTAGGAGAGGTACTTTGTTTCAGCATGATACATGCATTGCTCAGTGCAATAGTTCTTTTGTTTCAAAGAAGAGAGTGGCTATCACTTCATCCCCACCATCTGAAAGAATAGTAAAGAAGACTATGGAAATGGGTTCCGATGACAGTGCAGTAAGTGTACCTAAGGGTGCAAACACTTTGGAAGGCAAGATTCTTGTAGAAAAGACAATGTTGTGGCATATGAGATTTGGTCACATTGGTGAGAAGGATCTTAGGACCTTGAAAACTAAAAATCTCATCGAGGGGATAAATGATTGTAATCTCAAATTTGATTTCTGTGAACACTGTGTTTATGGTAAGAAAAATCATGTTCAGTTCTACTCCAATTCTCACAAGTCTTCTGGACTTTTATATCTTATTAATTCTGATGTATTTGGTTCTGTAAAAGTTCCTTCTATCTCCAATTTTGTATATTTTGTATCTTTTATAGATGATTACAGTAGAAGGACTTGGATATATTTCTTAAAAAGTAAGACACAGGTTTTCAGTCGGTTCAAGGAATTTAAGGCTCTTGTGGAGAATCAGATTGGTAAAAGAATCAAGTGTATGAGAACTGATAATGGTGGGGAGTTTTGTTCCATAGAGTTTGAACAGTTCTGTAAAGAACAAGGAATCGAGAGACATAAGACAACTCCTTACACCCCACAACAAAATGAAGTTGCAGAGAGAATGAATAGGACACTGATGGACAAGGCTAGGAGTTGTAACCACCTGAATTCGGTCTGTCGCAACTATAGACCCTATTTGCCCTAAGTGTGATCATACCCTCGATTTATGTCCAAACGACCCTGTTACTGCTTGGCATAATTCTTTTAATCAATTTAATGTCCTAGGTGATTATTATCACTAATTTACATTATCTATTATAGCCATACGAATCAAATCAATTTTGACCAATCAAATCAAACCAAAATCAAACATGGCTATAGTATTTAATTATAAAGGAATTAAATAAATCCCTATATCAAGAAACCACTTGCAATCAACCCATTCCCCTAGCCTATTTAATTTAATTAAAATGGCTATAGTCCTCTAAATTATTAAAAAGCAATTTAATTGTTTTAATAATTAATTCCTATATTTCTAAATGAATTAAATAAGTTTATTTCATTTATTAATATTCCCTTAAAC
>MU228246.1:3887505-3924756 GCA_018584345.1 Thuja plicata | reverse complement strand
GCAAAGAATCCAACTTTCCATGCCAAAACGAAGCACATTGATGTGCAGTTTCACTTTGTGAGAGATATGGTGGAAGATGGAAAGGTAAATTTGGAGAAGGTAGATACTGTGAAGAATGTTGCAGATGAATTAATGAAATAGTGGGCACTATGAAGTTTAGATGGTGTTCAGATTCTATGGGCCTTTTTTCCTATAGTGATTAGTTCCTGTTATGTTCCTATTGCTCTTACAAGGTGTTCGACAAGTGGGAGAATGTTACAAATAAGGTGTCTCAACCTCGGATAATTCCTATTCTTATTATTTGTTTTGTAAAATGTATTTATTACAAATAATGTAATTAAGTGTGAGTGTACATGTATAGTTGGTATGTTGATGTGTCACTCCACTTGATGTGTCAGCATCTTGAATTGTGTGTAAGGACATCATGGCTGAAATGGTTATGATGGATTCCTATGACACGTAAGAGCTATTTCTAGAAGATTCTATGATGGGTGAAGACATGCAATGACATGTGGAAACTGATAAAGTTGAGTACTGTACACTCTTCCACAATTGTGGGGTTCTTACTGTACACTCTTCCACAATAAATTTTTTAGGGTTCCTATTTTCTCAGAGAATGGTAAAACTCTAATGTGGCTATCTTTGGAAGTTGCCCTAAAAAGGAAAGCGCATGATATAAGCATTTTTTAGGGTTGCAGACAGATATAGGAAAAGAGTGTATTGTTGGTATGATTGGGTGCTACTGGATTTGTCTATGTATGTTGATTATCTCCTGAAAGAACTTGCATTGCAAGTGTCTTGTAACCGTTGTGTTGAAGATAATACATTGTGCAGGTTTTGGATTGCTGGGGTTTTTTTACCGAAAGGTTTTCCCCAGGGTAAATCATTGTGCCATTCTCTATTTTTATGTATGCATGGTATATGGCTGCAATATCATTGTTAAAGTAGTTAACGAATTTGAAATTGTAAGGATTTAAAAGAATTTGCACAATAATTTCCTTTAGAGATTAGTGTAGGAAGTTGTTTCCGCACCTGAGTTTCCTTACATGATATCGAAGTTGTGTATGTAGCTATGAAAGATGATTCTGATGATGATGAGAAAATTGCACTAATTTATTATATGAGTAAAGGTGACCATTGGATTATTGACAGTGGTTGTTCACATCACATGACTACTGATATAGATAAATTTGAGACACTAGATCAGTGTAATGGCAGTTATGTTAAATTTGGTAATGATGCACCATGTCTTGTTAAAGAGAAATGATCAATTAATTTGACTGACAAGATCAGATGTGACAATTTATATTGGGTTGATGATCTTAAATATAATTTATTGAGTGTTGCACAGCTGAATACTTTTGGTTACAGTGTTGAGTTCCATCACATAAAATCAAAGATCTATGATGCCAATGGAGAACTAGTTAGAGGTGGTGAGTAGACTAAAGGTAACTTGTTCTATCTGGATTTAGCTGATGAGACATGCTTATTTGCACAATATAATGATGTTTGGTTATGGCATAAAAGGTTGTGTCATGTAAACTTTGATAACTTGGTAAGCATAAGCAAATTGAAAAAGGTTAGAGGGTTGCCTAAGTTAAAGAAACTTGAAAATGCAATGTGTAAGCAATGTCAATTGGGAAAGATGACTAAGTCTAGTTTCAAAAGAAAAACTCATACGTCTGAGGAAATTCTAGAATTGGTTCATACTGACCTTTGTGGACCCATTGGTGAGAAAAGTTACTCTAGAGACAAATATTTTATTCTATTTGTTGATGATTACTCAAGAATGATGATTGTTATGTTTCTTAAAGAAAAATCTGATGCATTCTAGTTATTTAAATGGTACTTGGAAAAATTTGAAAAGGAGACAGGTAAAAATCTAAAATGTCTAAGATCTAACAGAGGAGGTGAGTTTATTTCTAATGAGTTTAATAGGTTCTGCAATGACTAAGGAATAAAAAAGATAGATGTCCGCACCTAGGACACCACCATAGAATGGTATTGCTGAGAGAAGAAATAGATCTATCATGGATTGTGCCAGAACACTAATGATGAAGAAAAATGTTGCATAGAAATATTGGAGAGAAGCTTTAAGTACAATAGTCTATACCCTGAATAGAGTACAAGTCAAGAAAGGTACTAATGCTACACCTTATGAGCTATGGTATGGATATGCACCTAATGTAAAATATTTCAAAGTTTTTAAAAGAAAATGTTTCATACTGAAGGATAACAGAAATGGGAAACTTGATGCTAAAGGTGAGGAAGACATATTTCTTGGTTATTCAACGAAGAGTAAGGCATATAAGTGTTTGAATTCTAACACTAACAAAATTGTGGAAAGTGAGAATGTTAGAATTGATGAGTATGCAGAAAGAAATGAAGCTAAAATCACATAGGAACTTGAGAGTTACAAATTGTTTGTCTATATGGATGAGGAAGATTCTAATACATTACCAAAAATAGAGAATGAAGTTGCTGAGAAACAAAAAGCACCTGTCAAGTCACAAAATGAGATTTCTAAGCAATAGGAGGTAATTTCTGAGCTATTTGATGGAGATGCTGAGTAACATAATCAACCTGAATTGGACATGAATGATCAACCTGAAGCAGAAAAAGAACCTACTATAGCAAAATATGTAAGGAGGAACCCTAAACCTGATCAAATCATAGGATCAAAATATTTTGTAGTTATGAAAAGAAGTAAGTTGAGAGAAGATACATGCTTATTATGTGATTTTGAGCCTAAAATAGTAAAAGAACCCTAGATAATGAAGACTAGATATAAGCCATGAATGAAGAAATTGAACAGATTGAGAAGAATAAGACTTGGACACTTGTACCTAGGCCTAGTGATAAAAATGTAATTGGTACTAAGTGGGTATTCAGAAATAAGTTGATGAAGATGGAGAGGTAAAAAGAAACAAAGCTAGATTGGTATGCGAGGGTTATGCACAAGAGGAAGGAATTGATTATGGAGAAACATTGGCCCCAGTTGCAAGATTGGAAGGAGTAAGAACCTTACTTGCATATGTAGCCTACAGAGGTTTTAAAGTCTATCAGATGGATGTAAAGTCAACATTTATAAATGGAATATTAGAATAAGAAGTATATATTGAAAAATATGATGGATTTGTAGACCCAAGAAAGAGGAATATGGTTTGCAGATTACACAAAGCACTATATGGATTGAAGAAAGCACCAAGAGCATGGTATGAAAGATTGCACAATTATCTGATGAAGATTGGATTTGCAAGAACAAATGACAACATCAACCTATATTTGAAGACATAACAGAGTAAAGGTACTTTATTGGCTGAAGTTTTTGTTGATGACATTATCTTTTGTGGACAAGATGTGTTATGCCAAGAATTTGCAAAGGAGATGCAAAATGAATTTGAGATGTCTATGTTTGGTGAGATAAATTTTTTTGTTGGCTTAAAAATATATCAGATGAAGAATGGTATCTATATTACTCAATCAAAATATATCAAGGAGATACTAAAGAATTTTGGAATGGAAGATTCAAAACTAGTGAGTACACCCATGGCTACTGCACATAAGATGACAAAGAATGATGACAAAAAAGAAGTGAATCAAACCCTTTATAGATCAATGATTGGAAAGCTGCAATATGTTGTACATAGTAGACCTGATATTGCACTGGTTGTTGGTATTGTTGAAATATTTTCTGCCAATCCAAAGGAGACACATATGATGGCAGTAAAAAGGATTCTGAGATATTTGAAAGGAATAGATGAATATGGTCTGTATTACAAAAAGAATGATAAGTTTGAGCTTAGAGTTTATACTGATTCTGATTGGGCTGGAAATCAAGATGATAGGAAAAGCACCAAAGGAGGATCATTTCTTCTGGGAAAAATATTAGTCTCATGGACAAGCAAGAAACAAAATTTTACCTCACAATCTATAGTTGAAGCAAAGTATGTAGCAGCAATAGTTAATTGTTCTAATATTGTGTGGTTGAAGATACTACTGAAAGGTATGAAAGAAGAGATCAAAGAACCAATTGTCATATATTGTGATAACACGAGTGCCATTAATATTTCTAAGAACCCTATAATGCACTCTAAGAAAAATCATATAGCTATCAAGTATCATTACTTAAGGGAGCTAGTTCAGAAGAAGGAAGTGAGACTGGAATATGTGAACACTAACATTTAGTAGACATATTTACAAAGGCACTACCGAAAGATGCTCATGAGTATCTGTGAGGTAAATTAGGGGTGATTCCCCTAACTGAGGCTAATTAGTTCAGAATGATACTGTTGCATCAAATGTTATATTCAGAATATTTGACACATTGATGCACAAGCAGTCACACTTTAGGATGCTGCATAAATATGTGAAAGACAAACAAGACAGAAAAGAGGATCATTCATAAGAAATATGACATGAACAACATGATATAGAGTTTAGAACAAAAGAATCTACATGATGAAGATGTCAACGTCTTTGGCATTGTTTTCAAAGAGGGAGATATTACAAAAAAGAAGACAAAGAGGGAGAGATTAATGAAAGAGGGAGTCTACAGATGAACAAACACAAAAAAATTTCAGTGTGATTACAGACACAAAGGAAGAAAATTGTTTTACAAAATGAGAATCAGAATGAAGCTAAAGAAAATAATAAAAATTTGTTCATATCAAGGAACACAAGCATACTTTTTGGATTGTATGGTAACTATGGTTGAAAATTATTGTTTTATTGTTTAGTGTTTCCATCAACGCCAAAGAGGGAGATTGTTGGAAATATTATTGGAAAGCTACAATAGAAACAATTTTTATTTTTTCATTGATGTCAAACATTAACTAGTGAGACTATTGCTATCTATTTGAGTACTATATCTATTGATTGATGAAGGAGATTTAACAAGAAGACCAAGTGGAATGGTTGAGTTATGATAAATCACAAGGGTACTTGATCAGTTGGCACATTGGAAAAGTAATGAGTTGTTTATCTTTCAATGATAGTTTACTGAGAACAGTTTGTGTCGAGCGCCACTAAATTGCCGAGGAACATAGTGTTGGATGAGCAGAAGTATTTTGGTAATTGTTGAGATTTGAGATCTTTGACGGACATAATTGATTTTATTGGGATATGTAAAGTTAATTAAGGATAAGCATGATTGATCCACACTATGTAAATGCACAGGTAATCGTAATTAATGCATGGATCAAATATTTAAATTGTGACTGCATTGGAGAAGTAAATTAAATGTAAAGATGGAAAGATCCGTTGGATCTGACCTAACCTAAGATCTACGATCTTGATTAAGCGGAAAATGATGTACCTAAACTAGATGAAAGAGGTATAAGATACCTCAGGAGGTTATTCATGAAGTATGAAGAGTATGCAAGAGGATTGAATAGTTAATTGACTGATTGGCACGATCTAGCAGAGAAGGCTGAATAGAGAAGTAGAGAACTACATGAGTGATTGCTTGATGGATTTCCAAGCAGATCTAAAGATTGAAATGAGAATGGAGGCCACTCAGTGAATTAGAATTAGAGCTGAATTGGATTTGGATTTGCAAATTAAGTTGTATGTATCAGATCACACCTGCTAATTAATTTCTAACCATTGTATCATTCAAAATCCTTTAACCAGGTTGACCTAATAGTCATTGTATAAATCCTTTAGCAAGGTGACATTTAGGTGGAATGTTCTAAGTCCTCTAAAAAGGCCACTCCTGATAGGGTGATTAAATCCTTTAACCAGGTCACATTTAGCATTGTGTTTTGTAACCTTTAATAGGGTTGGCTCGTAACAGAGCTCACTTCAAAAGAGTGAAAAGTTGATAGCATGTTATTGGTGGTTTTTCCCATATTGGGTTTCCACATTAAAATTCTAGTGTCAACTTCTGTGAATGTTTATGTTGAGTTTTACTATAAAGTTTCTACGTGCTGATTACATATGAACAGTGAACTGCATATGTATGTTGTTGTTTTATGTTATTGCTGCCGAGAAGACCTGAGTTGTTCAAATTGGTATAAAGTTTTAATGGGCACATCTAGACCTGAGGATAACTTATTCACCCCCCCCCCCTCTTAGTTATTCTAAATTCATTCTAACATAACGAACATGATCCAACTGATGAGGAAATCCAAGAATCTCTACAAGACCCAAGGTGTCAAGTTTTTAGGGAGAGTCTTGGAGATGGAAAAAAAAAGATTATTTTTAATTCTTTCTTAACAAGGAGCTAAATTGCCTTCTGATTTTAATGTTTCCAATTTGAAAGATTCTCCCACAATGGAAGAACAACCCAAATCACATGGTAATCAAGATGCAAATACACCTTTGGATTCCTTAACACAACGAATCCAATTCCCACAAAAACAAATTTCTAACATTCAAACTGGATCAACAATGATAAGGTATTCTTTAGAGGATATTTGACAATATTCTTTTGATTATAATTTACCTATGGTTCCATTTACCCCACACTTTGAAGTACCTAGATTTGATAAATACAAGGGGAATATGGATCCATGAGACCATGTTAGCATTTTGTGCCATATGTATTAAAGTTGATCACAATGAAACTTATCTCATGAGATTGTTTTTTAGAAGCTTAGGAGGAAAATCTAATGAAGGGTACTCCCCTTATCCAACTAAACACACTCAACACAACAAGGAAATAAATAGAAAATTGGAAGAACATAACAGTGGAAAGAACAAAAATACTTTCTTTCTATCATATTCAATAAAATAATCATTAGAATAGTCTGAAAAATAACATGCTACAACCACATGTAAATTTTAATTAAAATATTTTACAAGATAGAGACACAACCTACACTTCTGGAACAAACCCTAAAATCCCCCTTCATCCCTATTTAAGCAACATAGTTAACTTCCTTAGAATATTCTATAAAGAAATTTTTTCCCATTTTGGCACCCAACTGTTCAATTTCCTGCCTTAAGAAAATTTTCTTTCTCTTCCTTTTTATATTGAAAGTTTAGTCCCAAAGGCACAAATTCCTAAAATCATAACTTGTGAAACATTGAGTTGATTGAATATTATGACCCCATTTCAGAAATCCCATGAAGCGCTCTACAACCCTAGGGTTGCAAACCAACTAATCAAAGTTTGACCCGATTTCAGAGCCTCTAAGGCCTTCAAAGCTAACTTTATAGTATTTGTACCACCTAAAAATAGTAAACTTTCCCAAAATAGTAACCTTACACAAAGATAGACCATATTGAAAAAATAGACAATATTTTTGGGTGATGCAAGATTTGTCTTACACCATAGATGCTCCTGCATCAGAAAACCTAGGTAATTTGAGAAGTGACCTTGTCACATGTTAGGTGTGCAAAGGAAAACCAAGGTGGTCAACCTCTTCCTTTGATAACCATGGTGAGTCTTCATCAGGTCATCCCTTCCATTTGGCCAAGTACTCTTCATATTTTTTGTTTCTTATGCTTCTACCCACATGACTATCCAAGATATCCTCTATCTCTTTTGTAGATGAAGTAGGTACTAGAATATTCCACTGTGCCTCTATTATTTCACCTTCCACACCGAATTCATAATACTCTATCAAATCTAAGACATTAAACACAGGTGAAATATTGAGTTCACTGGGTAACTCTACTTCATAAGCATTTCCTAAATCATGTTTCTTTAGGATTTTTCTTGGTCCTAATTTATTCATCTTCAAATTATTGTATGTTCCCACTGGAAATATCTCCTTTCTCAAATGAACCAAAATTTCATCTCCATTCTAAAATTCCTCATGTCTCCTTTTCTGATCTACCTTATCCTTGTACTAAATATTCATTTTATTAATATGCTTCTTCTCCTCTTCACAAAAATTGTTCAAGTGTTCTGTAAAGTCTTCAGCTTCAACACTAAAATTTTCTCCATTGTTTTTGATTACGGTAAAAGCAGGTTTTGAAGGGAACCTCGAAACCCTTTAACAAAACAAAGGAAGGAAAGGCAAAAAAAGCCCCAACGAACAACAGATTGTCCCAAGGAGGGGACCAATCAACATAGGGTCAAAACCCAGATTCAGCAATAACTATTTTCAAAACAAAAAACAAAAGATCAGTTGGAAAGAAAACAGAGAAGAAACCCGCCAGCACTAAAATCAGAGAGATTTTAGAAGGCTTTCAGCTTCCACCAGCTGAGTCCTCATTGTAGTCACGTTCTCTCTCAGCTTCAGAAGGTCTGGATCTTCATTCTTTTGCACCTTAGATCTAGTACGAGTTCCCGGTTCTCCATTGTTTAACTTCCTTAATTCTAAAGAATTTCTAGGAATACTTCCATATACAATCTAGAATTATGATTAACTAGTGCTCCTATTGACAAAATTATTGTATGCAAATTCTTCCTATGGTAAAATCAATCTTAGCCCTTTGGTTTATCTCCAACTAAGCATCTCAACAAATTTCCTAAACTCTTGTTCACCACTTCTGTCTCTCCATCAGTCTGTGGATGGTGTGTTGAGATGAACTTCAAATATTTATTTAGCTTCTTCTAAAATGTCCTCCAAAAGTACCCAACAAACTTAGTGTCTCGATCTGAAACTATGCTTTTGGGAGACCATGTAGTCTCACCACTTCCCTGAAAATAAACCCGTCGACATGAACAAAATCATTTATCTTTCTGCAAGGAATGCAATGTGTCATCTTCAAGAACCTGTCTACCACCAAAACTAATAAAAAGTGTTGGAAATAATAGGTATTGAGAGGGGGGTATTGAATCAGAACTAATAAAACTTTTAGACTTCTACTAATACCTTTGAATAACAACAAAAGAAAATTCCAAACTATGAAGCATAAAACTGTAATGGTAAAGTTAAAGTATAGTGAATGAAATGAAAATACATGTACACTCATAACACTTAGATTTTTATCATGCAAACCCTTGGTCAGAGGGAAAAACCACGGTTGGGATGATACCCACAATCTTCTCACTATAGTATAAATGAGTGCTCTGTTAAGAGCTTATAATATGTCACTTTCTAGGTGACTTACCCTATTAGGAGTGACTGATACCTTGTTAAAGAATTTAATCCCACTATTACAGTGTTCACCTTCTTAAGGGATTTATAAAAAACAAGTCTTGAGAGAGACTACCCGATTAGGGGATTTTAGGTTGTTGAAACTATTAGGAATACAAAAATAGAATTGACCTGTGAAATGCACTCTTGAATGCTAATCAGATCCTTTGATGCCTTGCTCTTTCTCTAAACTTTTTCTTGAATCTTCTTTGTACTTTACTTTGCAATCGCTGTTCACGATCTAACACTTCTACAGTTCCTCACATTTTTCACTTCTTTCATAATAACAGTAGCTATCCTCTTATAGCCTTTACCTTCAATTGAAAACCTAATTAGGGTTCTTGTTTCCCTCCAAAATTGCTTTTTCAATTACAACCAACTCATAGAAACTTGAAATCCTTACCTCATCTTCCATAACAAACTTCAAGTTGCTATCTCCAATGTGAAATATTCCTTCAATATTATTGGTCCAAATGTGCCTTGAATTTATAATCAAATATATACACAACTACCAAGAAATTGAATTATTCAACTTTTTAAATAGTGTACTACATTGTTCATTCTATCTAGTTTCAATGAATCATCCACCATCATAACTACTTTAGTCAATCATTCAAAACTATTTCTTAACCTTCAACCTTTACAGGCTCACTAAAATAATTGGTTGGTAGTATATCCACTAATGTCCTTTACTAGTGTGACCTAAGTGGCATGGTCACACATATTAGTTCACCTATTGTCCTTGTATCTTCTAGTGTACTGATAGAATACTTATCTTCTTTTGTCGATCTGTCCTTCACCTGTTCACTTGTTCCTTTTCTGACTTGATGTTACCGATTGATGAAACTGTATACCGGTTGGTATACTTGTATTTACTTACACAAAAATTCCTTACTTATGTAATATTTTCCCATCAATTAAAACCATATCCTTTAGAATCATTATCAATGTCATCTCTTATCATTCTAATATCATTATTCTCCGCTTTGGCATTGATGGAAAAACTTGTGCAAAATTCCAAAACATTATGTACTTCATGTCTACTAACATACTCCCATTGAATCTATAACTCTTCTTTCTACTATATACTCCCCCTTTGATCTACTTATATATTCCCCCTTTTTTGATATTAATGCCAAAAACTATGATAAAAAATCTATATATACAAGGGAGTTCATACATTATAATTTGGCAAAGATAATCTTGAAATTTACCTTTGTAGTGGCAAGAGAATGCTCCCATGACTCTTTTAGTGATGTCAGGGAAATGTGATCACCATTTATGCCTGAAGCCAAATCCTCCATACTATCAATTATACTCATGTCTGGAGTACCTATTAACACTTCAACTTTCTTAAGATATTCTTGGGTAATATCCATGTGTGGAGTTAGAAATCCTTGTAGTTATAGCAAGGTCATCCTTATTCTATCCTCCTCAGCCTTTAGTTCCATTTCCTTGTGTGTCAATGCTTCCATTTTTGTAGTATGTTCCATCATTGCACTGTTCAATCAGTCCAATTGGTTGACAAGTGTAGTCAACTATGTTTCCATCTTTTTCTTCTTTGTCAAAATATCTGCAGTGAAGTTGGGCGGAATGGATATCTTATTGAAGATTTTCCACCTTCAAGTAATGATTTCTTGAGTTCTTTGACTAGTTCAAACAATGAAAGTTTCTCAAGTGCAATATTCTATAGTAGTTTCTCCATAATCTCCTTATCCAATCTCTTCTTTTCTCTCTTGATCATGGATTTTTCTTCATCAATATCAACATCAGGTACTAGATCAAAAAGTATAACAATGGTTTTCGTAGTATTTATTTATTTTTTTTACTTATTTTGCTTCATTCTATTCTTCTCATCCTTTTCTTCTAGTTTTCTCAAAAATAATAACTGTTCCTTGGGTTTCAAATTATTAAAATATTTCTTCAAAATAGCAAATTCTAGATCATCTTCTTCCTCTTATTCTTCTTTTTCTTCTTCCATTTTCTTCCTTTTGTTCTTCTCACCGGTATCCTCTATGTTAGTTTGTGAATTACCAAGGGTGTTATCCTTTGGTGTTTCAGCCTCATCTTTAGTACTATGCTCACCTGTACCAGTGTTACTTGTTTCTTTGTTTCTTTTTTTTCTCTTTTTCTTGATCTTGCCGATGTTCACCTTGTTTTTCCTGAGTAGCTTCACCTTGTTATGTATCTTGTGGTTGATTAGTGGTATCAGTAACCTATTTTGTTTCTTTACTCTTTTATGACTCATCAACCTTGTTTGATTATCTGTTAACTATATCATCATTTATCTCAATAGGATTTACATCAAGTGGAGATTGAAGTGGAATAGCTTTAGCTTCATCTCCAACCATAGGAGAATTAGGATTTTCAGTAATATCCTCAATCATAACATCATCAACTGAATCTCTGGTTGGGTCTATATGTGTAACCATACTTGGAATACTTCCTAACACTTATCCTATTAACTCATTCAAAGTAAAATTATTATCTACTTGAGATGTACATGTTGCCTATGGTTGTTCCAAGTTGAATATCCTTTTCCATATCACCACTGTCTCATCTTCAATTTATTGACCCTTTCCAACAAATAGTCTTGCAGTCCTGTGACCAATACTGAATTTGATTTTGTATTTTTCAAGTGCTTCATCTAATTCATGTATTGTCAAATGTGTTATAGTATAGAGAAGTGTCCTTTATCATATTTTCTTTTCAGTCTCAACTACAGACTCCCATCTAGCTTTAATTTCTTCATACAATTCATCAACAATATGACTTTTGACTTGATTAGGTGTTCTACTGAATTTGTGAAAGTGAAATACAATCACATCTTCAATGATTTTCTTTTCCTCATTAGATAAAATAGAAAATTTGTAGTCAGTGATATTACCTATCACTCCATGTTCTCTTATTGCTTTAGCAATTTTAGGTGCACTCCTAGGAATGTGGAATCTTGTCTTTCCAGACTTCCCCATGTCAGTGATCTCTTTCTCAGAATCAGTTCTCTCACTATCTACATTTGTCTTCTTATTTTTCTTGCTAGGAGAGGATTTTATCTGTCCTCTAGTTTTTATTTTAACATATGTCCTTGTCTTGATAGGTTGAGATGCTTGAGGTGGCATAGGGCTAGGAGATTTATCTTCAACACTCTTCTCCATATCAGACTTTCTGCCAGTGGTAGTTGTGGAGTCTTACTCTGATTTTATTCTTTCTTCCTTTCTCTTGTAGCATAAGAATATATAATGCTCTTTGGTTTCTCAACTGTGGAACTGATACCTTCACCAGCAGAAATATTTTCTTCTAACTGACTAATGATCTTCTTTTCTTTCCTCTCAATTCTTTACTTTTTGAGTTGCAAAGTGACTCTTTCATATGCCTCATCAAAAGTACCATGCCTCTTAGCTTATTTTTTAACCATTAGCTTCAATAAAGCTTCAATGTTAAAGGTTAATATATGTTCATCAGTCTTATATCCCATCTCAGGTATCCATGAAATTATGGGATCTACCGCTTGTATCTTACAGGTGTTAGTATCAACTAGAAAACAAACAATATCTATGTACTTCTCCACAATGTGTGGAGGTATCCTATACTTGTTATGCATTCTATCCTGAAAGTCTTTAAAATATTCAAACATTAAATTGTTTAAGTTATCACCTAATTCACTTATGTACTCATTTATCTGATGTAGATCTGGGCCACCTGTCTTCCAAGTTACCGCTCCCTTGGCAGGGAATTTTTTTTACCAAAAGTGATCCAAACTTTAGTGATTGCTTCTTGTCTATTTGAATCCTCTTTACATTTTCCAAAAGATGTGACCTCACCATCTCAGCTAGGTCATATCTTGTTCCTTCCTTCACTATCTAGTAAGTGGCTTGAATAGCTCCACAGGGCACACTATTCAAATGACTAGATTGATAAACCTTATAGCCAATAATCAATGCTGCAAATTTAACTTCTTGATCTTTGATATCCTCTATATTCATCTCTCTATGATCTTTCTTTAACTTTGTGAGTTGTGCAACCATCTTTGTGGATATTTACCTTAGGGTACAGGGTCCCTCATCTATCGAGAAACTAGTTATCAAATTAATCAACTCTTTGGTAATTTTGATTGGCTCCTCCAACCATATGAATTGGTCATGAAAATGAATCAAGACATATCTAATCCATTCTTCTTTTAATATATCACGTAGGTCCATTATCTGTGTCAAAACCTTTGTTTGAAGATGTTTAAACCTATCTTTGAGTTTTCCATTGTCGCACAATTCCAAATATTCATTCTAAATTTTATCATTATCTAGTTCAACAATATTGGAGGGAATGAAAGTTCTTACGTCTTCAATCAATAGAAATAAAGGTGGAATTAGGGATAGGGCACCAATTTTTTCAACTTTTACTTCCTTTAATGGGTGTAGCTTATGTTCAGGTTTTGACTCCTTGGTTACCTTGATCAATGTAGGTGTAGCAACCCTTGATGCCATGGTAAATCAATAGATTTATGCTTTGTAACTCTATCACACCAAATTCCTTCGCAAATGATCACCGCTGTGCTTAATATATTAGTTAGGGCTTTTGAATTTATAGTTCGAATCTCTATAAGTGATTAGCTTAGATAGTTCTCACAATAAATCACAATATGAAATCACACTTTTCTCCTGTAAATGCTCTTCAAAATGCAAGGTGAATAATGAATGGGTTTACCTCTAATTGATTTGGCCAAAAGGTTAACCAATGACTAGTTAAAATATCAAATGTAGTTCACCTATATCACTCTACCGACTACAATTCCACCGGTTAATGCCAAAAGAAGCATTAAGATATAAATTTCTCCAAATGATAAAATCAGTGATACATAACAACTCATCTCTATTAAATTCATAAAAAATGACATTAATGCATCTCACTATGCAAATAGATACTACAACTCATCATTATAAGGGATCGGTTAGATATAACAATGAAATTCAATCCCTAAGCAAAAATTACCTACTTAATTTGAGGATGAATCCCCTAAGCCATAGTATGTATGGTTACCTATCAATGCATTAACATATTATTTAATTTCTTCTTTCTTCACCCAAACCTTTTTCACCTCATTCCTCACTTCCTCAATATTAACAGTCTTTTTGCTTTTCCCATCTTCTTTGCTTGGTGACAAGTTCATGTTACTACAATTTCTTGCAAGATGACCCACCATATGATAGTAAAAACATGCCATACATGTTGTCCTATAGGCTCCAACATTACCTCTAGTATTCCTTAATTGAAAATTCATAGCCACATATTCATAGTTTCCACAAGCAGCGCATGAAACATTCATGTTACCTTCTCTTCTTAGAACACTCACCGGTTTGTTAGGTGTTGTTGATCTACAATGTTATGCCTTGTGTCCAAACTTGTTGCATGAATAACATTAGCCATTCAAACTCCTTTCATATGATCTAGTATAGGTTCTTGATCTGAACTCATAAGCTTTATGACCATACTTATTACAATTGTAACAATAACCATTAAAATAAGTATTTCTTGGAACATTCACCAGTTAGCTTCTACATACATTAGCAGTGTGTCCAGGATTTCCACAATTGTAATAGGTGGGTTTAGTAGGCTTCTTACCTTGTGGACTTGTGTATACCTTAGGAATCTTATATTCTTGTTCAACACCATACTTAGATAATTCTCCTTTTTCAAATTTGCCATCACCAGTATATCCTAGTCTAGAAGTATCTCTAGGTTGCCTTTGACTCTTCAGTTTCTCATCGATCTTCTACAAGCGTTGTTCATATTGTTTAATTTTTTCATTTTTCTCTTTCTCAATCTTCGAGTCTTCTTTTAGTTATTCATTTTCCTATCTCAGTGATTCATTTTTCACCACACATTTATAAGTTTTCATCACCATTATCACTTAGCTCTTCAGTCAATGCATGGTTCTCATGTGTCAATCTTTGAAGTATAATATCTTTGTCTTTGATTAGTTCTTCAACATTATTCTTTGCAGTTTCAATAGTTCTTTTTGCATAATAAACAACTCTCATGCCTTCAAGTACTTCACATAGCCTTATAGCTTGACTTTCTTCTTCTCTTTTCATCTTGGATACTTCACCAGTTAGGATCTTGTTCTTTTCCATCAGATCTGATATATATGCCTCAACTTCTTTAGATTTAACACTTCCTTCAAAAAATTCATCAATGTTGTCTAGTTGTCTCTTAGTTGTTCAGACAATTCTTTCCCTTTTTCCAATGAAGTCTTAAGCTTTCTCTTTAACTCAATGATCTGGTTGGCTGCCTCCAACTATCTTTCATACCTATAAATTTCCATCTCCTCAGATCTACTCCCCAAGTTGTTAAAATTTTCCTCTAGAGATTCTGAGCTCTGATACCAATTGTTGGAAATAATAGGTACTGAGAGGGGGGGGTGAATAAGGACTAATAAAAGTTTTAGAATTCTACTAGTACCTTTTAATATCAACAAAAGAAACTTCCAAACTATGAAGTATAAAATTGTAATGATAAAGTAAAGGTATAGTGAATGAAATGAAAACACATGCACACTCATAACACTTCTATTTTTATCATGGAAACCCTTAGTCAGAGGAAAATCCCACTGTGGGGATGACACCCACAATCTTCTCACTACAATAGAAAAGAGTGATATGTTAGGAGCTTATAATATGTCACTTTCTAGGTGACTCACCCTATTAGGAGTGACTGAAACCTTATTAAAAGTATCTAAATTCCTATTACAGACTACCTTGTTAAAGGATTTAATCCCACTATTATAGTGTTTAGCCTGTTAAGGGATTTACAAATAAAGTCTTGTGAGAGACTACCTAGTTAAGAGATTTTAGTTTGTTGAAACTATTAGGAATACAACAATAGAATTAACTTATGAAATGCACTCCTGAATGCTAATTAGATCCTTTGATGCTCTATTCTTTCTCTGAACTCTATCTTGAATCTTGTATGTACTCTTCTCTGCAATCGCTGTTCAATATCTACCACTTCAAATATTCTTCACATTTTTTCACTTATTTCATAATAAAAACTATCCTCTTATAGCCTTTACCTTTGATTGAAAAACCTAATAAGGGTTCCTATTTCCCTCCAAAATTTCTTTGTCAATTACAACCAAATCATAGAAACTTGAAATCCTTACCGTGTTTTCCATCTTCAAGTTGTTATCTCTAATGTGAAATATCCTTTCAATATTATTGGTCCAAACGTGCCTTGAATTTATAATCAAATCTATACACAACTACCAAGAAATTGACTTATTCAACTCTTGAAACAATGTACTACATTTTTCATTATGTCCAGCTTCATTGAATCGCCCATCGTTTTAACCACTTTAGTCAATCATTCCAAATTGTTTCTTAACACTTAAATTTTACCTATTCACTGAACAAACCGGTTGGTAGTATCTCGACTAATGTCCTTTACCAGTGTGACCTAAGTGGCATGGTCAAAATGAAGGCATTATATTTTTCCATTAGTATACACAAGGAAAAACATGATCTACACCATCGGTTTACACTACACCGACAAACATGGCACATCACTACCCAACGCCAAGGTTACCTGATACTGCCAAGTTCAAAGCATCCTGAAAAACACTATTCAGTGTTACCCAATGACAAACAAGTTAAAGGAACCTGACAAGTAACAACAGTGTAACCTGATGGAACAGAAAAAGAGGAACCTGATAGATGAAGTGAACCTGACAATTAGTTCAACAAAGGAACGTCGACAAACTTTCAGTTCAACACGACGAACAATAATCGATAATCAGTTACATCCTGCAAAAAGTGGATCTAACTTTCCACGTCAGATAAATCACTGAATTTGTATATATAGCTTCTTGATATGTTTTTAAAACCATTATGTGCAGAGGAAGAAATGTATTTATTATTTTTTTAATTAGTTTTACTGATTTAAAACATGCAAACTAAAGATCAAGGTCAAGTTGTATACCTTGGATCTAAGAGTTAACATTGTAATGCATGATTCTAAGATAGGTCAAATACTTGTATAAATATATGCTCAATCTATTGTTAACATGTTGTTGTTTGATGAAGATTGTAGCCACGAAGAGCATCTAAAGACCATATAAGAGATTTCATGCAGAAGGACAGAAAAGAATCAAATCACTTTCAATAACAAGAACATAGGCTACCGACGAGCATAGAAAGGTATAAATCAGTCACTTAAGGTGATATTATTATTATGAGAGATTTAATAGATCTATAATCATCAATTATATATTTCATATAGTCAGGTCAATCATATGTACTCATTCTAACAAGTGTAGTACACTTAAGAAATCCTTTCAAGAAAGGTGGACCTAACAATCCTATTGTAAATCTCTTAACCAAGTGCACACTTAAATCAGTGTTGCTAAAGCTCTTAACATAGTATATCTTAACTAGTCTCCACTTTAATAATCCTAAAAGGGTAGATCATCAGAAGTGATCAATTGTAAGCCTTTACCGGCTCTCTTCCATTCTGTAGATAGTGAAGTTTTGTGGGTGCCATGCCCACCGTAGTTTTTACTTCCTAACAAGAGTTTTCTATGATATCATATTATGTGTTATGTGTTTATTACTTTCATGAATGTTTCTATGAATGTTGCAAACAATTAAAGATTATGAATTAATGTTACATGCATAAGAAAGAACAACAGTAATGGTCGGTAATACAGTAACGAATGATTACTAATGATGAATGGTGAAAAGAACTAAAAGTTTTAGAGGTACTAATTCACCCCTCCCCTCTTAGTACTACTTCCCAATAATCCCAACAATTGGTATCAGAGCTAAGTTTATTCTTGGAAAAGCTTAAAGGCTTAAGAGCTAAGATCATACAATGGAGAAGTACAAGCTTAATAAGAATATTGATAATAAAAATCTTGAGATATAGATGTTCTATGAATAATATAAAGAAGTGAGAATCAAGATGAGAGAGCTATCGAATGAGAGGAAAGGTATGGCAACCCAGAGCAATGAAAAATATTATCAAGAAGAAGAGATTCCAGATTTCTTTGAATCTTTAGGATCAAACACAAGTAATGCATCAGATACATCAGAAGAGAACATCACAAATCTAAAGGAGATCAATCAACATCTGATAGAGAAAATAAAGATGTTGCAAATTGGTCAAGAGTCCCAGATGGTAAGAATGATTGATGTGATGAGTTCTTCTAGACAAGATGAAACAGAAAGAACACTTTCTATTGATGAAAGAAGGAAGATTATAGAGAAGCTATAGGAAAAGGAGTTAGAAATTCAAAGACATGCTGAGCATCACAATGAGATCACAGATCAGATTATTCTAATGAGTCAAGAATAAAATAGAATAAATATAGAACTTATTTAAAGAGTGTAGGCTATTAGTGAACTAAGAGAAGAGAATGAAAAACTAAAGCATGAGGTTAGAATTTAGCAACAACATAATGAAGTTATCAGACAGGATGAAGAGAGAAATAAAATAATGGATGATTTTATTGAAGGCAACGAAGAGTCAACAACAACAACGGTTTAGACTTTACCAAAAATGGAGAATCATCAAATCAAGCCAATCCAAAAAATGTCTATGAAAATCCAAGACCAAGAAAGCTGACATGCAAACATTGTGTAAATAAAGGACACACATCAAATGTATGTCGAGGAAAAATGAAAGTTATTCCTAAATCTACATCTTCATTCATAGGATTATGTTATAAATCTAAAAAGAAAGGACATAAAGTGTTTGAATGTAAGTCTAAGATGGAACAACCAAAGAAGGAAACCTACATGGAAAAATATTGTCCTACATGCAAGATGAATGGGCACACAAGTATAGAATGCTAGAAATAGAAAAGGTAAGCATGGAAGCCTAAAGGTCAGGAAACTCCCTATCAACCAAAGAGAATTGGTAATCAATATGTATGGGACTACAATACTTGGACAAACTGTACAACATGTGGTAGATATGGTCATATTGCTGCAAACTGCATGAGGGCATGGACCAAAAGGTCTAGAGGCTGGTCAAACCGCAGAATGACATACTTACACTGTCACAAAGTTGGTCATCTCAAGAAATATTGCAAAGACCGAATGACAGAGACAAGCACATATCCAAATGGAAATACCATTGAAGATATCTGAAGGGCTAGAGACAAAATGTGGAGAAAATCTTCAAGAAATGATGAAGCTGGACCAAGAAATGCAAATGGTGAAACCCCATCCAATGGATCCAATGACATCACCACCCCCACCTGAGCTGAACAAGTAAGTATGGAACTGCACTAAACCAAGTCATATTTTGCATCAGTTCCATTATACAATTAATAGATATTCAAAATCTACATAAATAAAGATGCATATTATGATACTTGTCTCAATTCTGAGAAAACAACCCTATCGGTATACACATACCGAAAATAAATGGTGAAAAAAATGGATGAGTTGTTTACACTAATTGGAAATTGTTAGTCAACACATAAAATGGTTAAGTTACCAATGTAACCCGACACCTGTCAGTAAGGAAGCAAAGTTACAAAGTTACAAAGTTGTCATGACAGAATACCGATATTCATCGGTGAAAGCAAAAATTCTTAACAACCATCCCAAGCATCCCGACAACACCAACGATAAATTTTGAAAGTATTCCCGATGAACTCCATCTTCATGTTCCAATGAGTCATTGAGAATTTATGACAAAGACTTAGGGAAAAAAGTCTATAAATAGTCGACAGGAGCACTTCATTTTGCACCCGCAATTTGAAGAGAAAGCAAAGAAAAAAATAGAGCGATTGAAGAGGAGAAAGTAGAACATCCTTGAATCGATCCACACACAATAAACATATAATTCACCATTATCACGGATTGAAGTAAGTACTAAGGGCACGAAAAGTACTTTTTCATTATTTATCAAGAAAGCCCCAAATTTCAAGAAAGCCCTACAAATTTGAGAAATGATGGAAACCACATCAAGAACCGCTAAGATCAAGAGTGATAAGAAGAATGTGGCTAGGTTAATCAAGAATAACACCTGTGTAGAACCCAAATACAAGATATGCCTGAAGATTGCATCGCAACCTGATGAAACCTAGGGTTTTTCTTATAGAAGATGTTAGGTCTTATATTCACTGCAAGATCGCCGAAATAGGTGATCTAGAGATGGATGAAGATTATAAGAATCTTTTTGATGTAGAAGGAAAGCTGAAGGAAGAGCACAAACACTTAGAGGTTAAAGATTGACTGGATCAGATTGGTACTTAGCAGAATGCATGACCAGAAGTTGTGGTTAGATCAACCCAAGAAAATTACTAAGGATGTCCTTCAAACTGTCACTGGTTATCTAATAACTGATAAGCCTAAGGGTCATAAACATCCTTCTAGGAAAGAAGTTGAAAAAGTTACTAAAGCTAAATGGGACAACAAAGGTCATAAAGTGAACACCATCACCGATGAAGATCTGAGACAACATATCAGTAACATATTTTAGGCAAGTAGGCTGAACAACATATCAGTAACATCAGTAATCACATCTTACAAAATGGTGACCAAGGGCATACAGATGGATCTATGTGAGATCCTAATAAAGCAACATGATGAGAACATGAACAAAATTAGGTCTGTAAAGACCAACACATGTAAGTTCGGCTCACTTATCATGTGTATCTTTGTCTACTTTCAAGAATACTTTCCTTTAGGAGGAAAAGTGAAATGGGACACTACAAAACCCATAACATTATAGATTAATGAACTAATTAAGTCACTAGGAGATAATTTTGAATCTGTTATGATTGCATACTTCCTTGAATTCAAGGAAAATATGATGGAAAGAACAAGGATCCCTGAACAACTTATTGAAAAATATAGGCATGAAATATGTTCTATGGTGGACAGAGATTTCACCCACATCAAATCAGTTGTACCAAGAACAGCTTGGTTAGCACCACTGGATTACGAAATCAATATAGGTCAGGAAACCAATGCTATTGATGCATTGATCAATGAGCCTATTGAAATAAAAAAACCAAGGTTTGGAGCCTATGAAGAGGCCAAATCAAAGATAAAAAGGGGTCTAGAAATCAAGAAAATTGTCAATAAAAAGGATAAGATGGTTAAGAATCTCAAGAAGATTCTATCGGTTACTAAGGAGGAACAAGAACAACTAGAGGAAAATGATGAACAAGGAACCATCAGTGAAGGGCATGATGAACAAAAATTAGATTATGAGGAAACTAAATTTGATACACCTCCACCTCCTACAAAGAAGCAAAGGACAAGGAGTCAAACTGAAAATACCGATACCACACCTCTTAAGAAAGGTTGAGTAAGGACCTATAAGAGAAAGCAACTAGCAAAACAAACAAAGCAGCAAATTGTGAAGACAACACCTATAAAAAGGAGAAAAATAATGGTCAGAACTAAGGCTAATATTAAGGACTCTAAAGATGAGCCTGATGTAGTAAAGAAGAATTTTAGAAATCTAACTATTGATGAGGCTGTTGAATCCATTGCTACACATAGAATAATGATTGATAAGAAAATCAGACAATGGGATACACTCAAACCAGAGGACCAAAATAAGATACAAGAGGCAATAATCAGGTCAATGTTGAAATTTAAATATGTAGCAGCTGAATTTGTAAATCAAATACCCAAGGAGTTGGGTAATAGAATATCCCAACAGTGGTCATATGCTCTACAAACTGAAAGAGAAGCAAGGGAGAGGGTACTAGTAACACTTATGCCTCCTGAATCCAAGGTTGAAGAAATCAAAGAAATTATGAAGAAGCACTCAGGCAATTTTGTATCCAAGATAAGGGCTTACAAAGTGCTTGAAGATAAGTTTATAGAACTAGACACAATGACCAAAAAAATGGAGATAGCTCCTAGATCTGCTAGCAGAGTGAACAAGTCATGAGGAACAACTACTTCTCACCAACACACCTCATAGAGAGGAGGAGAAAGACAAGGCAAGTCCTCAACACATTACTTTGGACAATGTTGAAGACATGGAGCAAATAGATTTGGACAAAGTCATGGATGATATTGACATTCAAGACATCACAAATTATGACTCTAATAAAGATCCATAGAAGAAAGATGATGTAATATTCATAACACTCAAGGATCAGGGAAGGCAACAAGAATTGAATACATTAGAGGATAAAGATATGAATGTTGTTGATGAGACATGGCATGACACATCAGTCATGGACTTAACAGAACCAAACCCTGTAGAGCAAGTACAAAAAGATGAGGATGTCACTGCTCAAAAAGATCAAACCGATGAGCAGGACACCACTCTAGATAAAGCCCAAGATAGAACACAAAGAAATATTCCTGTATTAATGAGGCAATCAATATGCTAGAGGGTAATGATGGATCTACTACAGAGGACACAAGCACACTTGAGGACAAGGGTGATGCTAAATTAAAAGACACCATAGATAATACAAAGGACACAACTACAGAGAAAGCTGCAACTGACGATCAGAAAGATAAATCTACTGATCAAAATAGAGAAGAAACAAAAAAGGTAGAAGAGGAAAAGAATAAAGATAAGATTGAAGAAGCAAAGAAGGATGAGATGGAGAAGAAAACATAAGAAAAATCTATAGAGACACCCAAGGTTGATGGAGAGACGTCTTTACCAAAGAGACAGGTCTACCTCGAGAAGAAAACATAAGAAGCTTCGTCAACAAAACCTTCACCAAGCACTTCAGAGAGAAAAAATGAACTAGAAATGGTAGTTCATACATCTGCGTCCTCACAAGTCTCAAAGAAGAAGAAGAGCAAGCATACAAATCTAGTAACTCTAGATGAAATCATTGAGATTCCAGTTTTTGATCTGAGGACATTGGATCCAACTGAATTGACCAAGTATGCAAGACTCTATGAGAGAAAAGCAATGTAAGACAAACTAAGGAAAGCCACAAAGGAGGCAAAGGTACTTGAATTACAAAGAGGTATACTTCAACAAATAGTATTGGATGTAGATGTTGATCAAACAACCCCAATGCTTGATCAACTAGTGGTTCTCATAGAGGTAATCACATCTCAAAACATAGATGCTGAGAAGGTCATGGAAGAAAGACTTGAACAGAAGTATGAGTTCAAGCTAGTAGAAAAGATAAGCTAGGAAGTGGCATTGAAAAAGGTAAAGCTTTCTAAATTGGTGAGCACAATTGATCCAATCATCTCAGAAGCTATTACTTTGATACAAAAATTGTGCACACTTGATCAAATCATACAAGAGTATACCTAAAAGATAGTAGAAATAGATTCTGATCTTAAGATGAGTGCACAAAGCCTCACAAATAATGAAGAGGCAATAAAATTGCACAATGAGAAACTCAAATAGGCTCAGAAATTGAGATAGGACATACAGATTGCAGAGACAAAGTACATGGATGAGGTAAATGAGCTTCAAGCTCAACTCTAACGACACTTTCACTACTGCAACAACATGTGACAAAGGAAAACACACTAATTGCCACCCCAAAAATGTCTGTCCTAGACAACATTTATGATATGCATGCAAGGCTAGAGCTAGAGCACATGGCATTAGAACTACTGAAATAAAAATGGGAGAAATTGCTCAAAGATATCAAGACGACCCATACCCATATTCTTGACACATTGTAAGTTACACATTTTTGTCACAATTTTTGACATCTTATAAGTTGTACATTTTTGTCATGAGTATCAAATAAAGGGGGAAATAATATGTATAGTTCAGTTAGTATAAATGAGGAAGTGATATGTACAGTCACAATAAAATAAGAAGGGGGAAATGATGTCTACAGTCAAACAATTGAAAGAGAAAAGAATAGGGAATGTATAGTACATAGGAAAGTATACATGTACATATATACTTATACTATACCGATGCATACAGTTAGGGGGAGTCATATAATGAGAAGGATATAGACATGGTGTACATACTAAACACTTTAGTATTATGCACATATCATGTTTTGATACTAATGTCAAAGGGGGAGATTGAAGGCATTATATTTTTCCATCAGTATACATAAGGAAAAACATGATCTACACCATCAATTTACACTACACCGACAGACAGGGCACAATACTACCCGACGCCAAGGTTACTCGATACCGCCAAGTTTAAAGCATCTTGACAAACACTATTTAGTGTTACCTGATGACAAACAGGTTAAAAGAACCTAACAAGTAACAATAGTGCAACGTGACATAATAAAAAAAATAGGAACCCGACAGATGAAGGTAACCCGATGATCAGTTCAAGAAAGGAATGCCGACAAACTTTCAGTTCAACCCGACAACCAAGAACCAACAGTTAGTTACATCCCGCAAAAAGTGGATCTAACTTTCCATGTCAGAAAAATCACTGAAGTTGTATATATGGCTTCCTGACTTGTTTTTTAAACCATTATGTGCGAAGGAAGAAATGTATTTATTATTGTTTTAATTAGTTTTACTGATTTAAAACATGCAAACTA
The DNA here is from genome assembly GCA_018584345.1 of Thuja plicata. NCBI lineage: Eukaryota > Viridiplantae > Streptophyta > Pinopsida > Cupressales > Cupressaceae > Thuja > Thuja plicata. The sequence continues at coordinate 3,900,243 of MU228246.1, read as the reverse complement.
AAGATCAAGGTCAAGTTGTATACCTTGGATCTAAGAATTAACATTGTAATGCATGATTCTAAGATAGGTCAAATACTTGCATAAATAGATTCTCAATCTATTGTGAACATGTTGTTGTTCGATGAATATTGTAGCCATGAAGAGAATATAAAGACCAGACATGAAATTTCATGTAGAAGGAAAGAAAAGAATCAAATCAGTTTCAAGAACACGAACACAGGCTACCGACAAGAAGAGAAAGGTATAAATCAGTCACTTAAGGTATTATTCTTATTATGAGAGCTTTAATGGATCTGTAATCAACAATTATAGATTGCATACAATTAGGTCAATCATATGTACTCATTCTAACAAGTGTAGTACACTTAAGAAATCCTTTCAAGAAAGGTGGACCTAACAGTCCTATTATAAATCTCTTAACTGAGTGCACACTTAAATTAGTGTTGCTAAAGCTCTTAATTTAGTAGATCTTAACCGGTCTCCACTTTAATACTCCTAATAGGGTAGATCATTAGAAGTGATCAATTGTAAGCTTTTACTGGCTCTCTTCCATTCTAAAGATAGTGAAGTTTTGTGGGTACCATCCCCACAACAGTTTTTACTTCCTAACAGGAGTTTTCTGCGATATCATATCTTGTTTTATGTGTTTATTACTTTCATGAATGTTTCAAACAATTAAAGATTATGAATTAATGTTACATGCATAAGAAAGAACAACAGTAATGGTCGGTAATATAGTAATGAATGACGAATAGAGTTAAAAGTTTTAGAGGTATTGATTCACCCCTCCCCTCTCAATACTATTTCCCATTAATCCCAACACACAAATCTTAGTTCACCTATTATCCTTGTATCTTCCAATGTACAGATAGCATACTTGTCTTCTTTTACCGATATGTCCTTCACCTGTTCACCTATTCCTTTTCTGATTTGACGTTATCGATTGGTGAAACTGTATACCGATTGGTATACCTATATTTACTTACACAAAACCTCCTTACCTATGTAATGGTTTTCTAGCAATGACAACCATACCCATTAGAATCATTATCAATTCCATCTCTTATCATTTTGACATCATCATAAATTCCATACTAATATCCTTCCATGGTCTCTCTAGTATAGGTAACATCAGATATAACCCTATATTATGCCTAGTTCCTTTTTCCATTTGACACATTCTATAACTCTGCACCAAATTCTTTACATCTTGTTGTAATTGTGGCCAGTAATAATGCTCACTAACCAAAGCAATGGTTTTATCTCAACCAAAGTGTCCAACCAATCCTCCACTATGCTTATCTTTGATTAGGTTCTCCCCGATGGAACTCTTTGGATTGCACAATTTTATCCCTTTGAATAACATCCCATCTTGGATTATCAAATCCAACCATCTGGTCCTATCAAGAGTTATAGTTTCTATGCAATCTCTCCATGCCTTGCCAAAATGAGGAACCTCAGGATGCAAACTCTTGAATTCCTTGAACCCAACAAATTCAATCTGCATCTCTATCTACAAATTCTACATCCTGGTCAAGGAATCTACAACCCTATTATACTTTCCACTCCCATTCTTGAAAAAAAATGTAACTCTACAAAAAATTAACCCATTTTAAATGCCCTTGATTCAATTTTCCTTGGATATTTAAATATTTTAAGCTTAATGACCAGTAAATAAAACAAACTCTTTATGAAAAATATAATTTCTTCACTTCCTCAATGCCTGAACTATAGCATAAAAATCCTGATCATAAACAAAGTATTTTCTTTTGGCATCATTCAACTTCTCACTAAAAAAAGCAATGGGTTTACCTTCTTGACTCAAAAAAACTCTAATGGTATTGCCACTAGCATCACAATTTACTTGAAATACCTTATTAAAATCTGGAAGTTCCAAAATAGGCTTCTCTATAAATTTTCTTTTCAACGACCCAAAACTCTTTTCTGCTCCTGTAGCCCGCTTAAACTCTTTTCTATCCCCTCTCATGGTTTCAGTTAAGGGTCCATAGATACTATTAAAATTCCTAATAAAATTTCTATAAAAGCTATCCAAACCATGAAAATATATTACCTTAGTAGAACCCCTTGGAGTAGGCCATTCAAGGATAGCCTTTAGTTCTTCTGGGTCCATTTTAAGATCATTTACATAGATAAAAAATCCCAATTACACTAACTCCTTCACAAAGCTGCACTTCTTCAGAATAATCAACAACTTCTCTTCCCTTAACTTGTCAAATACCCTACAAATATGCATTATATTCTCTTTCAATGTCTACTAAAGATCAAAATGTCATCAAAATAAATAATAAACAAACTTACTTAAAAATTCTTTCAATACCTTGTTCACGAGTTGCATGAATGTGGTTAGTGCATTGGTTAGCCCAAAAGGTATGGATAACCACTCATACAAGCCCTCCTTTGTATTTAAGGATATCTTCCATTCATCTACTTCTCTAATATGGATTGGGTGATACCACTCTTCATATCTATCTTTGTGAATTACTCAACTCCACTCAAGAAATCCATAATGTCATCCATCCCTAGCAAGGGAAACCTATACTTGATAGTAATCTTATTGATAGCCTTAGAATCTGTATACATCTTTGATTACCCATTTTTATTTGGTGCTAGTACTACTGGTACAATACATGGGCTCAAACTCTCTCAAATCAACCCCTTATGCAACAACTCTTGCACTTGTCTATTCAATTCTTCACTCTCTATTGGAGTCATATTATGGGTTGCTTTATTTGGTAAACTGGCCCCAGGAATCAATTCTATTTGATGACTAATATTTCTTATTGGTGGAAATCCATCAGGTACAATATCTTGAAACTCATTTAACAAATCTGCAAATTCCACCAGTACATCTTCTACTTCCTCTTTATCAAGTTTTGGAATTAAATCAAAATACATATTCTCATTCGTCATGACTTCTAGAAACTTCCTTCCATTAACTAAACATATTCTTGCATTACCACATACCTTTTCTTCTATTTCCTTCAATGGATTCAACATGTGTCAAAATCTATCATTTGTCAAGGAATATGTATTTGAATATCCATCATGTACTGCACAATGATCAAATTGCCATGGTCTCCCAAACAATAGATGACAAACATCCATAGACATAATATCACACAATAGTACCTCATCATGATATTTTCCAATTTTGAACTTTACCAGAAACTGTTCATTGACCAAAGCCTTGTGATCCTTCTGTAACCAACAAATCCGATAGGGATTTAGATTCTTTCTCCTCTTTAACTTCAAATTTTCAACCATTTCCTCTGAAAGAAGGTTATCAATACCACCACTATCAATAATGACATTGCATACTTTATCATTACACTTACACCTTCTGTGAAAAAAATTATTCCTTTTCTTAGGTTCCTTTTCATCATTTATCAAGGCTCTTCTAGTAACAAGGTCCTCTCCTCTTCAACATCTTTCAGAATGTGATGACTTGGCATCTTCATCTACATGTGCAACTTGTGCTTTACCATTTGGTCTTCTATTTGTTCTCCCTTGATGCTAAGGACACTCATAATCTCTATGTCCTTCTCCACAATGGAAATATGTCCCATAAAACCTCTTCTTCCTGGTCACTTTCCTCTTCCTCTTCCTCTTTGATCTCTATTATTTTGATTGTGCAGGTGGTAGAAATTATTTCCCCTCTGATTCTAACTGCTACTAGAGTCACCATTCTTTTTCTGATCTTCATTTTCGCCTCCATAAGACCATCCACTAGGCTTTCCATCATGACCTCTTCCACTTTTCTTGCTCCCAAACTTCTTGTTCAATTTTTCTTCTAGATTCAAAGAGAATTGATATGTGTCTTCATTGGTATAAATTATTACCATGATCAACTCTTCTTGAATACTTGGCCTCCACCCATTTATCTAACAAGCAACCTTCTCCTTGTTAGATTCAAAATGATCCATTATAATAAGGAATCAATATAACTCTTTTGTATATTCCTGGATAGATCTTCCTTCTTTCTTCAAACCTTGCATTTTATTTAGAAAATAAATCTCATAGTCAACATGAATGAATTGTCTCTTCAATTTTTTCACCATTCAAGTCCATCTAGTTATCTTCTCATTCCCTCTTCTATTTCTCTCCAACTGAATATATTTCCACCAAATTTTTGCATGACCTTTCATCTTGGCCTTTGCGAATCTAATCCTCTTAGGACCTTCTATTTCCTCAAACTCAAATAAATCCTCCATATCATTGATTCAATCAATCCACTCTTCTAGATTAAGATTTGTAGAAAATGTGGAAACTTCAATTTTTGGTCTCTTTCCAATCTTGGAGATGTCCCTAAAAAACCTAGCTTCATTAGGATCCCTCATCATTTATCTCTCTTCTTCTAATTCATAATCACTTTCATCTCTTTCCCTAATATCAGTTCCTCTATGTGGCTCCTCTTGCAGTGCTTGCACTTTCATCTAGAGGGCTCTAAAACCCTCTTCTATCATACCCACAACCTTTCCACCACAATTAATTTGTGGAGAGGTTTTCTATACTTATCTCTCAGACCCAAAACCATAGTCTTGGTGCAAACTGCCTCATGTTCAATGATCTATCTAGACACTTAGGAACTTCTACTTTGATATCACTTGATGAAGGGTACTCCCCTTATTCAACCAAACACACTCAACGCAAGAAGGAAATAAATATAAAATTGCAAGAACATAACAATGGTAAGAACAAAAACAATTGCTTTCTATTATCTTCAATAAAATGACATTACAATATTTAGAAAAATAACATGGTCCAACCACATGTGCATTTTTATTACAATATTATACAAGACATATCCACAACCTACACTTCTAGAACTGACCCTAAAATCCCCCTTCATCCCTCTATAAATTGCACAGTTAACCATCATAGTATATTCTTGAAATTGAAAATTTCCCATTTTGGCACCCAGAGGTTCAATTTCCCACCTCTCTATATTGAAACTTAAGTCCTAAAGACACAAATTATGCAAACCATAACTTGTGAATTGTTAAGTTGATTGACTATTATGACCCCATTTAAGAAATCCCACAAAGCGCTCTACAACCCTAGGCTTGCTAAACACTAGCTGATAAAAGTTTTACCCCATTTTGGAAATCCCATGAAGCACTCTATAACCCTAGGTTTTCTAAACACTAGCTGATAAAATTTTGACCCCCTTTCGAAGCCTCTAAGGCCTTCAAAACTGAGTTCAAAGTTTTTGTACCACCTTAAAATAGTAAACTTGCCAAAAATAGTAACCCTATCCAAAGATAGCCCTTATTGAAAAACTAGACAATATTTTTGGGTGATGCAATATTTCTCTTAGACCCTAGATGCTCCTGCATCACAATCAATGGAATGGTTCTTGAAACAACCTCCTGACATCAAATCCTTTAGTGACCTAGTTGAAAACTTTGTCACACAATACTCTTATAACATCAAACATGAATTCACAATGCTTGATATTTACATCACACGTCAAAATAATGGAGAGCCATTTGTCACCTTTTTGCAAAGATGGAGGCAACTCTTTGCCAAATATCCACAAACTATACCTGAATAAGAGAAAATGGATATTTTTGTGCACAATCTAAACCAAGATATGAGTTACCGATTAAAACTCCAATGTCCACCAAATTTTAACAAACTTATTGAAAATGGAGTTAAGATAGAGGAAGCCTTGGTTCAAAATGTAGAATTAAAAATTTACACCAAAGATAATGTTGGTTCCTCTAGTACCAACAACAATAACACCAACAACAATGAGAAATCCAAATTTTGGAACAAAAACAAAAATGTTGTCAATGATGGAATTGTTGACAGTAGAAATGTTAAAATAGCACAACCAATCTTGAATTTGGCAAGTATGACCAACACTCCTAAAATGAATAATCAAAATAATAACCAATCAGGACCAAGACCTCCATATGTACCAAGAAGAAGAACATTCACCACCTTTGGAGAATCACTTGAATATGTTTTGAGGAAGCTAATTACAAATAAACTCATTGAATTTACCGAAGTAAGAGATTATGAACCTAGGGTGAAAGCATCTTGGTGGAAATATTTTGATTATTGTGAATACCATCAACATAAGGGATACAAGACCAATGATTTCCAAATACTAAAAAATGTGATCCAAGACTTGATTGACAAAGAGGAAATAATGGTTGAAGGACACACATCTAATGAGACACATACAACTTTTAAGAATACACTTCCTGAATATGAGAAAGGTATCTCTTCCAATACCAATCATGAGAACAATTCTAACTATAAGAAGGAACCATATAAATACATAAAACATATAACTTCTTGTGATTCATATACCAATGTGATAACAATTAAGGATAAATAAGAATATATGTCAGTCAATTTCACAACTTGTGGTCAAGCTGAGATAACCTTACAAGGCATGTACTCAAAATCTTCACCCATACCAAACAAGTCTACATATGTCCCTAAGTTACCTAAATTGTGTCAAATCAATACAATATATAGGAAAAATTAAAGAAAATGCCAGCCCAAATTTCCATACTAGAGCTTTTGTGTCTTTCACCGTCTCATTCAGATGTCTTGGAGAAAGATCTATTAGAAACCAATGATCCCATCGACCTTGAGTAAGTGCAATTCCAAGCTATGGTGGGGCATCTTACCACTCTACATTATTTATCCTTCACTAAAAATGATGACCTTGCAATCAACCAACCTCATAATTCTCTACTTCATATAGAGGTTCTAATTCAATACCATAAAATCAAAAGAGTCCTTATAGATGGAGGATTTGGTTTGATCTATACTTTGAAACTAGTCCTTGCTTTGGGATTTTTGGCAATTGATCCAAAGAAGAAAATTACAATAAAAGCCTATGATGAAGAAGAGAGAGCATCCAAAGGTTTTGTTGTATTACCAATTAGAGTCGGCCTCCTGGTCAAAGATGCTCTTTGCCAAGTGTTAGACATAGAACTTGCATATAATATTCTCTTGGGAAGGCCATGGATTTTTTCAATGCAAGCAGTACCATTAATGTATCATCAATGCCTCAAGTTTCCCTATATTGTTCAAGAGATTAAAATTCAAGGGGATTCTAATCCATTTTAGTATTACAATACAATTAAGCCCACACTAGACCCACTTGTACCCCATAATAGAGCATCATCCTCTATTTATTTTGTTGATCCTAGTACTATAACATCTACATCCAAGTCTTTTGAATTGAAGAATGATGTCAAAGAAAATAAATGGGGGAAGATGAATATTGTTTAGGGAAAAAATTTTGCATAACTGAATTACCCTTGTCACCAAAGTCTTATGGAAGGATGTTGATCTCTATCTAGAATTTAAAGGTCTGTACAACAACTCTTAGTGATACTTTCATAAGCAGGGGCATCTTTTTAGATATAGTAGAGGATAAACATGTAAATAAGTGGATCTATAAAGGAAATAAAGATGAATCCATAAAACACATAAATATACAAAATGAGTAGTATGGAAAAGGATACACTATAATGTAGACAATGAGTTACAATGGAAAAGGACCTATAGGGTTAAGAAAAAAAGGTCTACTAGAACTAGTTCAAACTTGTATAAATCCCAAAAGAGATAAAAAATGACTAGGTTATCAAGACAAGGGAAAACAAAAAGAAACAGTTGAGATTATCAATCAATTAGAGATGGGATAGAAGATAGTGATTCTGACTCAAATGAGTATGAATAGGATGATATCTCAATCATCACTGAAGACAAACAAGTTGATATGATAAAAAATTATAGTAGTACATACCATGAGGGAGAAGGCTCAAGATCAAGATCATTAGAGTTAATTTGACATGATACCAATAGTGATGACCAAGAGGAAAGAGATATTCCTAATGCAAGAGACAATTCTAAGGAGAGTATGGAAATAGACGTTTTTGATACCACCATTAATCTTGATAATTTTCCATCAATATCATCACAGCCTTTGATACCGACCCCAATGACCCATTATCTATTGTTCATCCCGAACTTATAGATTGGGATTTACTCAATATACCTAAGTTAGATACATTCCACAATGATGATGCAATTATCGAATACCTTGGAATCAAAGATCACTTATTGAGAGAGAGAGAGAGAGAGAGAGAGAGAGAGAGAGAGAGAGAGAACCAATAATTCCTATGAATATTGGATAAAAGGCAACACAAAGAATTATTCATCTTGCAGAATCCTTGCTAGAGACTATAAGGGAAGAATTTCTCAAGGAAAAACAATTCAATTTTACATATTCCTATGTAGAAATGCCTAGTTTAGATCCAAATGTCATAATGCATCATTTATCAATAGCACCAAAAGTCAATCTGGTCAAACAAAAATTAAGAAAAATGCACCCACACATTTCCCTACTTGTAAAAGAAGAGTTGAAAAAGCTATTGGATTTAGGATTTATATGAGAAATTGACTATGATGAATGGATTTCAAACATTGGTCTTATTCATAAACTAGATAAATCAATTAGAGTGTGCATAGATTTTAGGGATTTCAATAAATTTTTTCCAAAGGATGACTTTCCTTTTCCCAATATAGATATCATTATAGATTTGAAAAATAGGCATGAAATGTTATCCTTAATGGATGGATTCTCCAAATACAACTAGATTAAGATAGCACCAGAAGATCAAGAAAATACTACGTTCACTTTCCCTTGGGGTAATTACTGTTGGAATGTCATGCCTTTGGGTTAAAGAATGCAGGGGTAACATACCAAAGGGCTATGACCACAATCTTCCATGATATGATGCATAATTTTATGGAATATTATGTAGATGAAATTTTGGGAATATCAATAACAAGTGATGCAGGAGCATTCTAGGATTCTTGGCAATCATGTATCACACAAAAAATATATTTTCTTTAGAGAGTACTTGATGTGTTTTGATCTTAGTTGGTGAAGTGTTAATCGGTCAAAGGAGTGTTGTTGCTCGAGTGCTATGTTAGCTGAGATGCTCGGTCGCTGAAGAAATTGACAAATTTGGAGCTCAACATAACCTTTAGAAGATCTGTGCTAGATCTTGGACTTATATCTTTTTAATTAGTCGTAAATGGGAAGGCCTTATGGCTCGACATGTTGCAATAAATTGAATATTACTCCTATCTCTATTATTGTTGTGTTCTACTGTGTTGTTGTTTTTGTGGGCCACAATCAGGATTCAGACTATCCATTCTTGGATCCTCCATCCTTGGCTGCCATCAGGTGGTATCATAGCTTGAAGTTCATGAGTGTTTGGACAGATCATTGAAGGTGAGGCAGTTTGCACTAGGACCTTGGGTTGGAAATTTGTTGATTTGTTGCAGAGAGTTTGTAGAGATCTTAAATATTCCTATGAGTAAGAACTGTGAGATTACATAAGAAGAACCTAAGGTGGAGGTGAGTATAGAAGATGTCCAAGCTTTGCAGAAGCAGGTGCAAGATCTGTAGGAGGAGTTGCAAATAAAGAATGAATCTAGAGAACACTGAGATAATGGTGAAGAGTCTGAAGAAGAAGATCATTTTGAAGAAGTTGTAGAAGATGTTAGAGATCTAGAGGGGGCTAGATTTCTGAAAGATGTATCTAAAATTGGGAAAAAACCTAAGATTGGAGTTTCTACATTCGCTGGAAGCCTTAGGCCAGAAGAGTTGATCGATTGGACTAATGAGATGGATGAATACTTTGAGTATGAAGAATTAGAAGATCCTGATAGCGTTTGGTTTGCAAAGACAAGGCTAAAAGGTCGTGCAAACATATGGTGGAGAGAATTTCAATTGGAAAGAAGTCAAAGAGGTAAAGACAAGATCATTAGATGGAACTGAATGGTTGAGAAGTTGAAGAAGCAATTCATTTTAGTGGATTATGAATTGGAGATGTTTAAGAAGATGCAAGGTTTGAGTTAGGCAAGCAAATCGATGCAAGAGTATACCGAGGAGTTTTACAAAATCCTAATTAGGACTGGTCATTTAGAAGATGATATAGAGAAGGTTGATAGGTATATCCATGGCTTGAGACCTAGTATACAAGAAGAGTTACTTGCTATTCAGATGACAACAATAGGAGATTCTTATTCGATGGCATTGAAGATTGAGGAGAAGCTAAACAAGAAGTTGGAGGAATGACAGAATAAAAAAAGCCGAGGTGGTAACATTGGTGAAACAACTGCTGAGAGTAATATGGTAGAGAATCCTAAATAGACCGATGAAGGATCTAGTAGTGGTCAAATGACTAGGAACTACACTGGTGGACAAAGAGGAAGATGGAGAAATGAGGTCATGGGTACTTGTTTTTAGTTTTGTGAGAAGGGTCATATGGGTTTTCAATGTCCTAAATGAAGAGTTGCACTAAGTAATAAGGAGATTCAAGTGAATGATATAGAGGAAGGTGAAGTTCGTATCACAAGGAGGTTGGCTACATGTGTTAGTGAACTAGTGCAGAGAAGAAATTTGTTCAGAAAATAGATGTAAGTGTAAGGACAAGGTATGCAGTCTTAATTGATGGTGGTAGTTCTGAGAATTTAGTTTTAGAAGAGATGGTTAGTAAGTTGAGTTTGGATATTATGATGAGATATCGTGTGATGTGGTACCTATGGATTCTTTTCATATAATTCTCGATAGACCTTGGCAATAGACAGACATGTTATGTTTGATGGTCGTGCAAATACTTATGTGTAAGGCAGGGTAGATCCAAGCATAAAATGATACATTTGCAAGAAGCAGGAGTTAAGGGATGCGAAGTTATCATATGTTGTCTAAGTGACAATGACAAACATGAGGAGTAGAGAGTTGATGAAACTAAGCCTATGGATAAAATACAAGAGAGTTTGAAGGGAAAAGAGAGTGACATCTATGAGGAACTTGCATAGATTAAGAGGCAGAAGGCATTTCTGATGAAGATAGTGCAACAGATGATGACATTAGTGACACAAAGAGATTCAGATGATACCAAGTTGATTAGTAAGTCTGGTGAGGATGTGGTTCATTGAAATATTGATTGTATCAATAGTGCAAAGGATGGTCAAAGTCAGTTGCAAACATGAGAAATGAAAGAAGTACAGGGAAGATGAACTTGCTGAATGGGACAATGGATAGAGTGAAGAAAACATAGAATGAAGGATTAGAGGAGATATGGGTTAAGAAAAAATATGAAATACCTATTTTGATTCCCTTAAGATGCTTATGATTCCTTTATGGGAACATCTTCTTGTACCTAGTGGTGCAGAGCACCCTAGGGTTAGCTCAAAAACCTAGCCCCAGTAATTTTTGAACAAGTTTTGATACAAGTCTTTCAACGAGAAAGTCATGTTTTGCCTAGTCGCTCAGTCGCTGAGCCAGCAGAGAGCACAAAAGTAATGCATCGCACACTCGCGAGCTAGCTATGAGTTAAGTCTATTAGTGCGCGAGTGCGCGACGAGGAACTAGTCGCTCAGTCGCAGATGGCTAGTAGGGAAAAATAGTGTGCGACAATCCGACGAGCCTTGGATCGCTCAGTCGCCAGGAAAAAGTCAGCTCGGGGAAGCGCATAGCAAGTGCGCGATGGGTGATCAATCACTCAGTCGCGAAGACAAATAGTTAAGTCATGGTGTGCGAGTGAGCGACACCCGAGGCATCATCAGGTCGTAGAAGAAAAGGCAGCTCGTCTCTAGACAGTGCGATAGTGCGACAATGAGCTCATCGCTCAGTCGCAGAGTAGATAACAGCTCGAGTAGAAACATAGCGAGTGCGCGACTGATCGTATCACTCAGTCGCAAAGGAATGAATAGCTCGGGTTATAACATGGCGAGTGCGCGACTTGAGCTCATCACTCAGTCGCCGAGATATGGACAGCTCGGATTGAAGTGTAGCAAGTGCGCGACTAATGTGCATTGCACACTCGCAGAGCAAGGAGCAGTTAATGAAAATGCATTGCGGGTATGCGACTTGAGCTCATCGCTCAGTCACAATGCAAAATACAGCTCAGGTAAATGCATTGCGGGTGCACGATAAAGAGTCATCACTCAGTCGCGAGGTAAAAGCCAAGTCATGTAAAGACATTGTGAGAGCGCGACGAGCAGGTAATCGCTCAGTCGCAGAACAAGACTTAAAAGGTGATTTTCATACGCGACTACGCGATGGAAAATAGAACAGTCAAATGGTCAAATATGCTGACGTGTCAGAAGGAGAAGACATTGAAAAGTCTTAACCGCCAAACAGAAAAGAGAATGACATGAAGGAAAAGAGTCATGCACAGAATGTCGACCATGCAGAGAAAGTGATGACAGATTGCAGACGAGAATGGAGAACAGAGAATAGCTAGAGGACTAAGCTCAACAGGTAACCACTGGGGTTACAGAATCGAGGAGAAGCCAGAGATAAATAGAGAAGAAGAATCTATGAAAAGGGTTCAGATAGTTCAGTTCAGTTCAATTCAGTGAGTTAGTTGCAGAGAATAGACTAGCAGAGAGTTGTAATCTTCTGTATAATCAATAAAGAGAAGTATGTCTATATTTTACGTGTTTTGTTGTTCTGAGTAGATTTCTGTAAAGTGCTATTTTGTTTCTGTTAGATAATATGGGTGCTTCTTGACTCTGATAATCTGCTAAATGGATTGTGATAGTCAAGAAGCATCCACCTTGTATATTATGTTTGTTTCTGTATTTATGTTAGATGAGAAGCTAGTCGAGTTTGCAGACAAGTCCTAGGCGAGCCTATGGTCTGGCTAGAGAACTTGTAGATGAGAT
>MU228246.1:3862596-3874843 GCA_018584345.1 Thuja plicata | reverse complement strand
TCATAAGCACTTCCAAAACACACAGAGACATCAAAATACTTGCAATGAGATTCCAGTCATATTTTATTGATAAAACCTGTTTCAGTACACTCAAATTAACATTACACTTAGGCTAAAATAGTAAGTTTAGAACCCAGCTTGCATTAATGGAACTTGCTTTGGATTTCTCCCTTGGAGAACCAAAATTCAGAACCCCTTACAAAGAATGAAAATCAGAATAAGAAGGAGAAGGGGAACATTCCAGAAGGAAACAAAAGAAGACACTTTTCAGACTCTTCATCTGATGAATCATCCCCCTGAACTGAATGAACAATCTCCTTTTTTCTCCCGAGGACACCTATTTTCATCTCCTCCAGCAGGCTCATGAGTCACCGGATACAAAAAATAGGATATTTCCAAACTATCTTCCTGGCCCTTTATTTCTAAGTCGCTGGATCATTTTAACTCTTTTATTATCTTTCGGCGACCATGCGACCAACATAGTCTCATAGTCTCGAGCACTTTTAACCTCTTCCTTCATTCATGGGTGACCTGGCGACTAGCATCCGTCTGTTAACTCCATCTGGCGACCTGGTGAGCAGCGTCCATTTCCATGTCGCGGCAGCTTCTATCTCCTTCTGGATACTTTGTGACTAACCGCTAGCGGTTAGTCGCCAAGTCTCAAAACTCTGGCGGTTAACTGCAAATTATCTTCTGACTGGGCGACTGGATTAAGTCTCTTTGTTGTGAGCCTGTGTCACTAACCCATGGTTTCATCTCACGACATGGTGACAATGTGTTTTTTTACCTTTGGCTGACCTGAGTCACGATCTGGTGATCATGCGACCCAACTAAATTCATAGTCATGCACAGTTAACATTAACTCATCATTCTTTCTACGATCTTGTGACTAACTATCTTGCTTAACCTTTATGGTGATCTCCTTGTCACTAAGTGTTTATTTTTTGTTTCATGACTACGTGACAATGCCTAGTCGCCTGATCACTGGATGTAAGTTCTGAGCTTTTAACTTTATCATAACAATTTGTATGTGCCCCTTTTCTGCTTCTGGCGACTGCACGACATACCTTAATCGCTAAGTCGGGAGGAATTTTTCCTTAGGGCACTTTTCTTCTTAGACACTGCGACTACCGTTGGATCCTCTTATTCTTTCATCTGACGATCGTTGCTTAATCGCCAGATGATCATGCATACCCTTAAATCTTTTTGCGACACCGCGACAGTAGGGAAAAACACTTAGTCTTATTGTCGCTGAATCCTTTTTCTTCTTCTGGCGACCAGGCGACAACCCTTTAGCGTCCACCCGCCTTATGACACATCTCACATAGTCATTAGTTCACTTACTGCATACTGAAGAACTGAGTCATCATCCTGTTCTGGCGACATCCCAACTGAGGATTCTGCAAACCACAGACGGTCAGTCGCGAAGTCTGAACTAAAATCTCTTAACCGCCATTCTATTCCGAGACCACGCGACTGAAGAAATACTTAACTGTTAACTTTGATTGACTTGGCGACAATGTGACATGAAGAAATCGCTGAGTCTGGGAACAATTTCATAACTGTTAAGAGTTTCTTGCGATCACCCGACTAAGCAGTGGGTCCCTCCTTCATAAAGCTTTATAACATGGTCATCTTGCGACTACCCAACATGAAGAAATCACTGAGTCTCAGAAGGCAAAAGGAATATGCTGATTTTGAACGAGACTATGCGACATAAGGAAAAAGAAAATTTGGGAAGACAAATGGAATATTCAGCTGGGATAACACGATGAGGCAACTTCATTTAACACATGTGCTAAGTGAATGGAAAAAGTAACATCAAAATAGAAGCGCCAAGACCTAGGGTTTATTTTCATCGTTTAACACTTGGAATGACAAGGGTTTTCAGGGTTTTTTGCATAATGAGCTAGGTTTAGACTTGAAAACCTGAAAACATGATAGAGGTAAAGGCATAATGAACAAAAGATAGCTAAATTGAGCACATCAGAATAGAGAGCAGGACAAGGAACCAGGAAAATGAGCAAAAATAGGAAAAACAACCAACATGCCCCATCGCATCCTAGAAATTGCATGTCACATCCCATTTAAAGGATCACACCTTGTAAAAATAGAGTCATTTATGGTTTAGGAGTTAGGTTTTGTCTTTTTTTGCCTATGTTTCTCCTTCTGAAGACCAAAAATAGTTATGTGATAGCTTTTCTGCATACTTTCCTTAGTGAGAATACAAAATTGAACTTGTATGTTCTTGTTGTTGACAGATTGACTTCGAGGTAGTTTCATTCTGAGGTCCCTATCCAGGTCAGGTCCTTTCTTTTTTGTGATCATTGGTAGATGCTAAGCTATAGATCATAGCTTGGGTAGGATTAGCTTCACTTAAAGATTTACCCAACATCAGGGTAAATCGGGGGTTGTTGACTGCGCTTGCCGAGAGATAAAATTCAGAGCACAACACCTTTCATCTCCTGACCGGTGAGATGATAGTCACACTTGAGGACATGTGGCATATATTATAGATTCTAGTGATGGGTCAGAAGGTACAATTTGATTCCCATTCTTCTATAGCCATTGCATAGGCTTAGAGATTCTTTGGAGATCAGACTATAGTGCGTCAGTATTTGACCTGGGATCATATGTGTGATCATTATAATCAATTACCTATATATCTAGCCGGATTGATTAGAGGCATCCTCATGCCTGATAGATGAAAGCATGGTTTTATGTGTGGCTAGGTAGATACTCTGGAGCAGATGATTGGATCATCCTGCAGATTCACCTGGGGTAGTTGTATTTTAGCACACATATATAGAGAGCTTCATGAGATTGTTTATCAGTATTCCCATAGCATGACTATAGGGATTTTAGTTCTGTAGATCTAGGCCTGAGAGAATATCCCTGTGACACATCTAATTGTAGATAGGCAACGAGAAGTGCAGAAGCCTTATGTATATATATATTTTGGATTGATTCAGCAGCCCCATTTGGGCAAGGTAGAGTACTAGCACTGATTGTTTGATGATATGACTTTTATGATCTGGCGACCATACCTTGATCGTGAGGAGTGGGCCATAGATAGGCAGAAGATGCTATATTTATTTCAAAGTAGGTACTTGATAGGGTGGACCAGATACATTGTAGAGAGATTCCTGGTGACACATGTTTTGAGACAACATGGCCGCGTACAGGGCATATGTCAGGATATGTCAGTATATTCCCAGATCTGTGATGAGGAGCCACTTTGGGGAGCCCAATTGGTATATGAGACCGTGCAGTAGGCTATCAGTTAGATGGTTGTAGTGGGATGAGATATTCTTCTAGAGGTTATTGATGTAGGTTGTTCTGATGGGTACCTTGCACATATGTTATAGTATCCATTACCTAGATTCATAGCTCCTGATGAGGCCATTCCTCCCATAGAGGATCCTTTAGATTATGATCCCCTAAATGACAGACCAGTCAGAGGTAGAAGTGGAGCCTAGAGAGACCAAAGAGGTGGGGGGAGAGATTGAGGGAGAGATGGAGGGAGAGATGGTAGACAACCTCCTCTAGACAGAGGTCATGGTCCAGATGATGGAGATGATAGTGGGGATGATAGAGGTGGAGGTGTAGTGGGTGCCAATGGCAGTAGAGAGGGAAGACAAATTTTTTTTAGGTTTGTACCTCCATGGAGAGATCCAGGTCCATTTCTTATGAGAGAGAAGCAGAGACCCCAGGGCAGGTACCCAGTGGACATGATCCACCTAGAGATATAGGAAGAGGTTCTGTCAGGGATGGTGATAGTTTATCTTAGTGCTAGTGAGAGCGTGATCAGCTCAAGGCTAGGGTTACCACATTAGAGGCTTTACTGGCAGACAAAGATATCCATCTTGAGCACTTGAGAGCAGAGCAAGATACACAGGTCTGTATAGCGACACATCATGGTCAGAGAGCTGCGTACTATTTTGGTTTGTATTATGTTGCAGTTCCATAGGGATAGAGATCTCCTTCTTATTATTGAGTAGCTCAATAGTTCGAGGGAGCGATGCCTCCATCGATTCATCTTGCACCACCACCTCCTCCTCCAGATCAGGGAGAGGGTGGCAGTCAGACCTGATTTTGTACTTGTGATATTTGGAGATATTATATATATATTGATCCTGTTGTGATCATCCATTGTACTGCATACTCTTGATACTTGATATCTGTCTCACACTGATATTCTGATACTCTTTTGTATATTTTTTATCTGTTCCATCATTGATATATCTTAGATAGTTGTTCCTGATTTTAATACATTCATGGGTTCTCTTTGCTTTGATAAATGTTTAGATTGATGCACATGTGATTATGTACTTGGTCTGTTGATGAGTTAGAATAGATTTATGTGATGAAATCATTTATGCTCTTTGATTTATTACTGATATATAAATGTGTTTCAAATGATACTAAGTGAATAATGAAAATGTATGTTTTTGGGCTTTTTTTTATGCAAATATATGTATGGACGCATTTACGATGTAAAAGTAAATGCAATTCTTGAATGCTTTTTTTTTTGTATTTTCTCTTTCTCATTTATGAATGCATAATGTATGTCATAGATATGCAACAACATTTATATCAGTAATATATATTAAGTAGTTAACTTGGATTTTATATGAATGAGGAAATCATATTGAGCTCAATTCCTTATGTTATTTGCAAAAATGAATCATGCAATCTCTAAATGCATCTACATGCCGACTCTTAGGACTGTCACTGATTTGTATACATTGTAGCATTTTTATCATCATTGGGTATTTTTGTAATGGACATCATCAGATAGTACAATTATCACTAATACCCATTGGTATCATGAAAGTATGAATACTATGTGTATTGGATGCAATGTCAGAAATAAACCTAAGCGTCAAGGCATAGAGGCCAGTATGACAAGTCAGTTATCTCCTTTTGCTTTTAAAAATCAAGTTTTGTTCAAGTGTAATGTAAGATATGTGACCTGCAATGACCTTCAATATTCATATCCTTGGGTACATAATGTGTTTTACACCTTACTGAGAATATGATTTAGAAACATACAAGGAAATTGGTTCAACCTCATCGTAGTTTATACATAACTAGGATCGAGATATATGCAGCTATCCACTCATGTCAAAATTTCTTACCATAAACATCCAATTTAGGTGAAATTTTATAGGATCATTGAAACAATCACCATACACAGAAAAAAAAGAAAATGTTATTCCCCCTATCATTGTGACTCTTTGTCTTTGAATAGACATCATGGAGTAACTCAGAAGACATAACAATCACCAATTGATAATCAATCAAAGAAAAATTCATAACCACTTACATGCCCCTAGTTTGAAACATCATGGGAACATAAAAGAGTTATAATCAAACCAAGATTTGTCTACATGTTTAAGTAGTATTGAGAAATACTGTGGATTCATTTTTCAAGCGCAGTAGAGATTCATCAATTAGAACTTGGAATCAAGCAATATGTGTTCATGTCTGAATATATGAGATTTAACTTTATCAACAATTGCAATCTAATATAGTGTTTAGGAACATTGGTTGATTAAAGTGTTGAGAAACACTAGTATGATTAAAGTGTTGAGAAACACTAGGTCCATTTAAAGTGTTTGATTAAATTGTTGAGAAACACTAGTATGATGTCTATTACAGGTAGGTGGTGTTGAAGAAACACCCTTGTTTGTGATAGTGATGTTTTGATGTAAGTATTGAGAAATACTATTTTTGAGAGACAAACCATCCTAGACAGGAACCTAGGACAACCTAGCAGACGCAAACTAAACATGCTAGCAAAGATGCCCCTAGTGAAAAATGATTATTCCTAAGACGCAAATGCAGACAAATCCCAGGCAAGGATATGTCATTTGTAAGGAATCAGAGTCAACCAATAGCATAGGTGTGATTATGAAGGATTAGTATCATTAGTGAATTGATAGATGAAGCACAGAGTATGAGTGATGCTTGTTTTTATAGTTTTTCACCAATGATACCATTTTTTAGGACTTTTTCCACTATTTTTGGATTTCTTCAGGATCAATTTTCTAATTTTTTTGGTATTTTCTAAGAATTTTCACTACACGGGCTCTGCTAGCCAGATATCAAGTGTAGAGTATTAATGGGATCAAGAAGAAAATATCCCTTAGGTGTAGCTAACTGATACGCTCTAGTCTATAGTAATGACATAAGGCCCCAGCTAGTTGGGTTCAAAATTTATTTTTGTTCTCTATTCGGCTGGTTCTTAGGATTCTTTTTCAGAACAAGATCCCCCACTTGAAATTGTCGTGGTTTAACCTTTTTTATTGTACCCTTTTTACATTCATTTTTGTTATACTTTGAGAATGATCAAACGCTTGTTGTCTGCGCTCATCAAGGATTTCTAATGCATTAACCCTATCAATGAGGCATTGTTCATCTGTAACAAGACCTTGGAGAGATACCCAAAAAGATGGAATTTCTACTTCAAAAGGCAACACTACTTTTGTGCCATAGACTAGAGAAAATGGTGTGGCTCCAATTGGTGTTCTAATACTTGTTCTGTGGAACCTTATTGTCGGATTTAGTTGTAAATGTCAGTCTCTACAAGACTTACTCACAATTATGTGTAATATTTTAAGAATTTTCTTGTTTGATGCCTCAGCTTGTCCATTACCTTGAGGATAATAGGTTGAAGAACAACGCTGAGTGATATGAAACTATGTGTAAAGGTCTTCGATGTCTTAGTTTTTAAATTGACCCCCATTGTCTTTTACAATAGAAGAGGGTATCCCATCCCTACAAATAATGTAGTTCAAGATAAACATAGCCACCTATTTGCCAGTGGCTTTGATCAGCGGCACATCCTCAACCCACTTAGTGAAATACTTAGCGACTGTAATGATGTACTTGTGTCCATTTGAAGAATTATGATACATTTGTGCAACCAAATCAAAGGCCTATTGCTGAAATGGCCAATGTGTTATAAATGGTATGAGTCCTCTAACAGGAGCATGGATGAGATTTCCATGTTTTTGAAATTTGTGACATGTTTTTGAAAATAGAACAACATATTTCTCCATTGTGCGCCAATAGTAACCAACTCTTAATAGTTTTTTAGCTAACAAAAAGTGATGCAAGTGCAATCCACATACACCTTTGTGAACCTCTTTTAATGTGCAGTTGGACTCTTCTTGTTCTAAAAACCAAAAAAGCATACCATCAAGACCTCATCTATATAAGTTATTAGTGATGAGGACATAACACGATGCTATCCTAATTAAGGCTCATTTTTCATTCCTTGATAGGTCATTGGGTATAGTTTGGTCAGTAAGATAGGTAATGATTTTGGTGTACCAAGATTGGTCTTGGGTGTTCAAAGCACAAATTACTTGGGATTTAGGTGTATCAAATGCTAGATAAGATAATTCTTCCACCAAGAAGTCATAGAAGAATTGATGTTCTTCCAGTTGTAACATGGATGCCAGTGTAGCCATAGCATTTGCAACTTTGTTTTCCATTCTTGGTATTTGCTGGAATGTGATGAAGACAAAGTAATTTTTCAAGTCTTCAACCAGTTGTTTGCAAGGCATTAATTTCTCATCTTTGGTTTGATAATCTCCATTTATTTGGTTAATAATGAGCTGAGAGTCACCATACATAGGTAGCTCTATGTTCTTCCATTCCATAGCCAGCTTAAGACCATTCACCAATGCTTCATATTCAGAAATGTTTTTTGTGCATGGAAACATTAGTTTATTTTATTTGGGTGTATTGTAGCCTTGAGGAGTGATGAATAGTACCCTTTCTCCAGATCCTTATTGCGTGAAAGAGCCATCAAAATATATCTTCCATGGAGGTTCAGTTAAATGCATGATTGTTTCATCAGGAAATTGAATTATCAAAGGTGCGTCATCTTACAAGGGTGAATCAACTAATTGATCTGCTAAGACTTTCCCTTTAATATCCCTTATGTCTACATACTCAATATCAAATTCACTTAGAATCAGGACCCACTTTTCTAGTCATCTTGTTAATGTTGTTTTGCTTAAGAGATATTTGAGAGGATCTATTTTTGCAATAAGCTTTACTATATGGGACAACATATAGTGTCTCAATTTATGTGATGCAAAGACAACTGCTAAGCAAGATTTTTCAATTATACTGTAATTGAGTTCATAAGACACCAAGGTCCTGTTGATATAGTAGATTGCTCTTTCCTTTTTATTTTCATCCTCTTGTGCAAGCAATACTCCCAACAATGTAGCTGTAGCTAAGATATATAGGAGTAATGGCTTTCCATGAATAGGTGCCATGAGAATGGGAGGATTAGCCAAGTAATCCTTTAGTTCTTTGAAGTTGTTTTAAAAATGCTCATCCCATTTGAAGGTAACACCTTTATGCAATAGTTTAGTAAAAGGTTGTGCTTTGTCTACTAGTTGTGACATAAATCTCCTAATGGACTAGAGTCTTCCTTGCAGCATCCTCATTTGACTAATATTGCATGAAGGTGAAATTTACAGTATAGCTTTTAATTTTTGAGGGTCCACCTCAATTCCTTTTTTCTGATAGAATAAACCCTAGGAGCTTCCCTAATTGGACTCCAAAAGCACCTTTTTTTGGATTAAGCATGAGTTGAAATTATTCCATGTGATCTAGTATCTTCCTTAGGTCTTCAATATGAATAGTCCTTATTTTTGACTTGGCTAAGGTATCATCCATTTAGTCCTCCATGATTTTATGTATCATATCATGGAAGACTTTTGTCATAGATCTTTGGTATTTAGCGCCAACATTATTTAATCCAAATGGCATGACATTCCAGAAAAATATTCCCCATGTGTATGTGAATGTTGTCTTCTCTTAGTCCTCAGGAGTAATCTTAATCTGGTTATAGCTCAAGAATCCATCCATGAGTGAGTATATCTGATAGCCTACTGTTAGATCTATAATCATATCAATGTTCGGTAGCGTGAAAGCATCTTTAGGACATGATTTTTTTAAGTCTCTAAATCCTGTGCAAATCTTGATAGATTTATCTATTTTAGATACTGGTACCACATTAGAAATCCATCCTGCATAAGTGATGACTCTTATGAATCCAACTTTCAATAATTTTTATAGCTATGTTTTCACTAGTAATGCAACATGAGGATGCATCTTTCTTAATTTTTGTTTCACAAGTTTGATCCCAGGAGCTATAGATAAATGATGCATTATTAATTTAGGATCAAGTCCAGGCATATCAGTGTAAGACCATGCAAATTTGATCTTTTTCTCTTTTAGGAACTCATTAAATTGTATCTTTTCCTCTTTTGATAAGGATTGTGTCAAGTGAACAAATTGAGGAGCTTCTGCTATTCCCAATTTAACTGGTTGTGTTGGTTCTATCAGAACTGAAGATCTTTCTTGAAAGTGCTTAGGGAGGATATCAAGAATCTCATCTTTTGGTGCCTTTGGGAGGTTTTCACCATCAGATACATCTTTTATTTTTAATTTTTTAGAATATGATACTGCCACAATGTGGTTTTCACCATCAGTTCTTTTCTTCTTTTTATTTTTCAATTTGTAACTAAGAAACTTGATATCCTCCTCTGTCATGTTCACGCTCCTTGCATTCATGAAAGAAGGATAAGGTTCACAAGAATTTAGATAAAAATACCAAAGTATAGTCATTGGGAAAGTTCATGATATGAGTAGGATCTAAATTATTCCAATAAATTAAGTCAAGGTTTATTAAGGATAATGATTCAGAGTTTGGTAAGGACAACATCGTGTCAACGTCAAAACTATTAACTGACAAGACATGTTTCGTTAAGTCAACTTCTGCAATTTTTAGATCATCAAGAGTCAAATCGTTATTAATAAGGTCATTGTTAGTAATATACAGACCTAACTATAGCAACTCATTAGTTGAGATTTCTTATTCTTCTCTCATCAAATTGGAACTCATAGCTTGTATCCTTTGAATTTCCTCTAGACCTAGTAAAACACCAGTGTCTCCATAAAAAATTCTAGGTAGTAGTATCTCATGTGATTCTGGAACAACATCAGTGTTAGGGGAAATGTTAGAACTCTCTCCTCTCTCCAATAGAGATGCAAATTTTTGAATCACATCTACCTCAATGTCCATGGTAGCATTTGACAGGTTATCCCATTCATAATCATGTGAGTTTGTTATTTCATCATCAAATCTATTTAGAAACTCAACAATAGTTACCTGATGTACACTATTAGCCACTTGTAGATCAAAGTGGGGTAAATCTAGAACATGTAAAATTGTGACCAACTTCCCCCAGTTAGGAAGTAAATCTTGTATTTGGGGTATTTCTTCAGGAGTTTCTTCTGTTAGTGGGACTTCTGGAGAGTCTTTTGTTGTTTCCTCTACTTCTTGGATATCAGTTTGTGGTAATAAAGGAACACGAGTCTCTTATTGTGCTAAAAAAGTAGGTACATATCATTATCGTTGATATTTAGGATAATTTATAGGTCAATATGTAATAATCTCTCATAGGTTCATGGTTCCAATGTTGTTTCTTCTTCTTCTTCATCACTTCCTTCATCAAATATTGGATATTCTCTTGAAGTAGGATTTTCAGAATTGTTATTGAAACCTAATCCTATTTTGTCTTTGGTGTTTCTTAATTCCATATTTATAGGTTCAAAAATTCCTTTTCCTTTATCTCCTAAAGGCCCCTTTCCTTTATATCCCATCTGTTTGAGAAGGTCATATCCTTTACCATACTTTTTTAGGGATATTTCCACATGTTTTACCTCATTTTCTTTTAGTTCTCCTTTGTAAAGCCAACCCAAGATTGCTTTATCTTGTTTTTAATCCTCTTGAGAAGTAGAGGATCTAACCATACCAGTTACTTTATAAATGTATTGTTCTTTTGATGTTGTAGGTGTGAAATATGAGGATGGTTTCCCATAAGATCTTGGAGATTTAGGAAGTTCTGTCAATGAAGGGGTCATGTCTAGCTTGTATTCTCCCATACCAGTTTCTTCAATTTTTAGTGTCTTTCTAAAGCTTCTCATCACCATTTCTTTAGACATTTCAGGTACAAACTCTTTTGGGACTTCTTTATTATGAGGAACCATAATATCTACTTTGAGATTGTTGCAAGTATAGCTTGAATCTGCAGGAATTGTTACTTCCACCCCATTATGTGGGAATTGGATGCATTGGTGGTAAGTGGATGGTACTCCTTGCATTTCATGTATCCAAGTTATCCCTAGTAAAATGTTATAGGATAATGGTAGATCAAGAACTTGACAGATCACATTTTTCTCAATTTGTCCTATTCTGATTTTTAGAACAATGAGTCCTTTGGATGATCTTTCTTCTTCATCATAAGATTTGATAGTTATCTTACTCCTTGAGTTAATGGTTTGTTCTAAAAGTTCCAACTTATTAATTAGATTAAGAGTGCATATGTTCAACCCTATGCCTCCATCTATCAATACATGTCTGATACGGGAGTTGTGAATCAAGACTTCAATGTGTAGGGGTTGGTTATGCAGGTGAGTCAATGATTTGTCATCTTCTTCCAAAAAAGATAGGTAATGTGGAGCTGAGATATGATTAACCATTGCCTGGAACTTGTCTACATCAATGTCTTTTGGAACATTTTGAGAATGTAGGTCTTGTTCAAGAACTTCCCTATGCACTGAAGAGATCTTTAGTAGCTCAAATATAGAAATTTGAGCTGGGGTTCTTTGTAGTTGATCTACCAGGTTATAATTGTAACCACCCAAATTTGGTCTGTTCTAACTATGAACCCTATTTTCCCTAAGTGTGATCATACCCTTGATTATGTCCAAACGACCCTGTTACTACTTGACATAATTCTTTAAATCAATTTAATGTCCTAGGTGATTTTTATCACTAAATTATATTAAGTATTATAGCCATATAATTCAAATCAATTTTGACCAATCAAATCAAATCAAAAATCAAATATGGCTATAGTATTTAATTATAAAGGAATTAAATAAATCCCAAAATCAAATACCCACTTGCAAATAACCCATTCCCCTAGCCTATTTAATTTAATTAAAATGGCTATAGTCCCTTAATTATTAAAAACCAATTTCATTGTTTAAATAATTAATTCCTATATTTCTAAATGAATTATTTATTTCATTTATTAATATTCCCCTAAACCCCAACCTAACCTATCTCAACCACTTCTACCCTGGGTTCTAACCCTTCTCAACCCATTCACCCATGCTAATCTAATCCTAATCCTAAATTCTTCTC
>MU228246.1:3846439-3862397 GCA_018584345.1 Thuja plicata | reverse complement strand
GTCTCTCACATGCCTTATTAATGCCTTGGGCATTAATGGCTCTTACATCTTCATTTATGAGTCTTCTAATTCATAAATGAACCTTGTCCCCCCTCTCTCTCTCTCTCCCATTCTTCTATAAATAGAATCCTATTTTGAGAGCAAATAAGCCTTCACATTAGATCAAAAACACATTTTTATGCCGTTGAATTCATCTTAGATTTACATTCCACTCTTTATTCTATGCTTTTACATTGTTTTAGTTTCATCTTTTAGAGCTAGAATACATGCTTTATCATCTTTTTAGTTTAATTTTGAATTAAATCCTTCATGCTAGAATAGTATTGGTCACTAATTTGTAGCATATTTTGAGGGCTAATATGTTATTAATTACACTCTTTCTAGTTAGAAGGCAATAGGCCGATATTAGTGGTTTTCAACATTTTATCTAACCATTTGGAGTAATGCAATGACCTATTGAGTGTTTGTGTTGTTTTCATTAGGTACCCAAATACACACACACATTTTTGGCACCCACCGTGGGGCACGATTTTCAATTTAGCCTTATTTATAACACATTTTTGACAATTTGCAGGCTCAAGAATCAGTCACAGAATCGCATTTAATCTTGCAGGCTCGCATCCCGGATACGCCCTCGCATTGTGTAAATTTTGGATCGTATCTGGGATTTCCCAGATTGTATCTGGTTTGGGCTCGCATTCGGTCAGCAAAGGCTCATATTCGGTAAAAAGGATTGTATCCTGGATACTATATCGCATGTAGTGAAATTTTAAGATTGTATCTGGTTTAGAAGCTTGTGCATTTGATTTATCTAGTCCTAACATTTTGACAAAGTGGTGTTTGTGGTATTTTGTAGCTTGATAAGTGTTTGCAGGGCATATTTGGAGCGTTTTCATGGAATTAGACTAGATAAATACTAATGTGGTTTTCGCAGGTTGCCAACCCCATCTTGACTTCTATTTCCTTGCTTTCCAAAATATAAAACCATTTCTATACTTGCTAAGACATCTAGATATTATGCTCTTTTCCTCTTGAGGAGAATCAGAAAATCAGATGTTGTCTTATCATTTATGACAAAATAGGGAGTACATGAACAACAAACAAACTGTTTAATTCATTTTGGGATAAAAATTGAACAAACACAAATCACTAAATCATGTGGGATCAATGAACAAAATCGTTTAATTGCTTTTGGATTCAGTAATTGAACAACTCAAACTCACTAAATTTTGTGGATAATTGGATAAAACAAACTTTCCCTTTCTGTTTTCTTTAAAATAGGAATCATTAAAATAAGGTCAACATAGCTTCGGGGAAAGAACATTGTTTTTAGTGTTTGAGGAGAAAATGGCATAGACTAGGAGAGTATGCTCTTCTTGTTTTGAAGAATCAGAAATCTAGAAATCCTAAGCTCGCCAATCCTGGTTACTGATCTTTTAACAGTAGAGGGCCTGCCGGTTGAGGAAAAAATCTCCTGGGAATGACCCAAGTGAGGACAGGTCTTACACCGACCCTTCCAACTCACTATAAATAGTTGCTTCCTTGTAGGCCAAAGCCTCGAAAGACAGAATTGGTTTTGTTCTTGGAATTTTGACATCATTCCTTGAACATATCAGGGTATATATAGAGAAGAGCCGCTTGAATCTTGCTTGCGAGACTATATATATTCAAGTACTCATAGGGCTATACGCCTCAATTTTTCCTTGTGCAATTCTATGGGGGATAGTTTTGAATGAATTGCCCAATAATCTACAACACATTCAAGTGAAAGAATTCCTGATTCATCCCTGAAAGGGTGATAATCTTTGTGCAAGGCAAAAAGTAATTGCCCTAAGACACTCGCCATATCATGCCCTCACTTGCATTTGGAGTCGGCTAATACAACATCATGACTAGAGCCATTGCGTGCTTGGTGATGGCTGTATTTTGATTAGCATTTGAGTGTGTACCTAAGTCAACAAGAAAAGATTTTCATCCTCCACCTAGAGAATAGGAAAATATGTGTGTTTGATTCATCCTCTTAACAATGCAAAATTGTTTGACGTGTCAAAAAGATCACTAAAAAAATAAACTCCTCCAAACAATCAATAAATTTCATACCCTGGAGTACAAGGGTTTTTCTCGCTCTACAAATACCTCTTGATGCAATCTGGAAACAAACAACTTCACGTTCCTCAAAAAAAAAAATTTCAAAATTGACCAAAACTGACAAAACCATCATAAAATTGCATCTCATTTTCCCTAAGTCCTATCTTGTATTTAGGATCATATCTGGTGCATTGGATCGTATTTGGTCAAACATATAGTCGCATCCAATTTTTAGGATCGCATCCAGGTTTTAGGTTCGCATATGGTTCCGTCAGAGGCTCATATCTAGGAGCTCGCATTCAGGACAGTGGGAATTTCTAGCATTTTTTCTTAGGAAGTCTCAATTGTTTTAGGTACCCTTTTTGCTCTTTAGTGGGTCCCTATTGTCTCTTCTGGTCTCCCTGCTGTTATTTTCAAAAACTTTAGAAATGTCTACCTTGCATGCTCAGTTAGTCTTTCACGATCGGTTCAATATGTGCGGTCTACCCATTCTCTATCAACAACTTGGTTCCCAGCTCACTATCAGGGAATTCTAACCCTCTAACACTGGAATCATTTACATCCACCAACAAAAAAATAGTTACTTCTACTGAGACACGCTCACTTGAACGATCTGAAAACCATATTTGCACTATTGGGAAACGTTGACGAAGTGGAGAAACAAACTTCATGGTTAACACAAGACGCAACCAGTACACAACTAAAGGATCTAAAGTACCTCCTAAAACACCACACTTCCAAGGAGAAACTTCTCGTAGTTCCCTTTTTGATCTTGATTCACCTCAAATGGGTAGCAACACTAACGATTGGAGTAAGGCCTTTGAGGGTTATGATGATGGCAAACAAGCATAATCCATAGGCACGGAGGAGGAAGAAAGACCCAGGTTTGAACGTAATCCATTTGGGTCAGATAGTGAAGAAGAGATCCCTAAAGATGAATACAAGAAGCTTAAACAAAGTAAAAGAGTCGACAAGCTATTGGAATGAATAATTGGAGATGACAAGGAAAAATACTTCCTCCATTTAGCATCCATGGGTGTCAAATTACCCAAGGATTATGATGTGGACGATCTCAAACAAAAGGAAGTACCAAACCCCATATCTATCCTTACCAAATAGCTCAATCAGATGCAAACATAGCTCACAAACCTCAAACAAGAGAAGGACAAACCGAAAACAAAATACTCTTTGGATGCCATTTGTCCATTTCCTTTCGACAAAAGTATCACTATGGTCCTGTTTCCCCCTAATGTGGCAAGACCAAAGTATGAAAAGTACACAGGGGAAACCAATCCACATGACCATGTAAGAGAATTCTATGCTCTAAGCATTGAGTACATGCACGAACCCACTTACCTCATGCGACTGTTTCTAGGAAGTCTAGGAGGAAATGCCATGGAGTAGTTTTCAAAGTTGAATCCTAAAGTCAAAACATTCGAGGATTTGATGCAATGGTCCATTCAACTCCTACAACATCCAACATGATGTCACCATGATGGATCTATGTAACACCAAGTAGAAAATGGGAGAATCCTTTACGCACTTCCTACAAAGATGGAGGAAGATTTTTGCACGATATTCAAGAGTCATTCCCAAAACAGAGAAGATGGAGATCTTTATTAATAATCTCATACCTGAATTGAGCTATGCTCTACAAATGCAAGACTCTCCTAGCTTCGATAGGATGATTAAAAATGCCCTTCGTATTGAGGAAGTCATGGTCAAAAAGGGGGAGATCACCCTTCAAAATGAAAGCAAAGGAAGTAGCTCCAACTCCAAGCCTAAATGGTGGAAACAAAATAAAAATGTTGTCAATGACGGAGTGGTTGATGCTTCTAAAATGTTGTCAATGATGGAGTGGTTGATGCTTCGAAGCATTTAATCTGACCAATGGTATGCAAGAAAGCAAGGAGGATAAAATAACACCTCCTATTCCCAAAGCCAACAATGATAATGACAAGGGACGAACATGGAATTCAAAACCCCAAAGAACATTCACACCTTTGGGGGAACCTCTTGAGACCATCTTAAAAACATTGGTGGATAAAAAAGTCCTTACGATTCCTGATTCTAAACCTTGGGAACCAATGGTCAAACCTAGATGGTGGGATGATAACTCCTATTGTGTCTTCCACAAGAACAAGGGACACAGGATAAATAATTGTCTCAAGCTCAAACATGTTATCCAAGACCTCATCGAAGGAGGTAAGATCAAGGTGGACAAACACACTATGAATGAAGATCACACAACATCTAATAAACCATTCCCTAATTATAACCAAGGAGAAACATCTAAAGGGAAAGGTAATGAGATAAACTACACCTATTCCAAGAGTGACAATGTGATCAATATGCTCAGCATTAAAAATGAATCCGTCAACATGATCACAATCAAAGGAGCCTCATCCTCCACAAACGCTATAACCCAGAGCCAAGCACAGGTTATGATCAAGGGACCTCCAAAACTGACATCCACACCCAAGGTTCCTATTGTCACTATTCCTAAACCAGGAGAAAAACATGTGGTCACTATCCTTGGGGAAAAATATGACTTGGTAGACCAATTGCAAAGAACTACTGCCAAAATTTCCATCTTTCAATTGCTCAAAATATCCACGGTGCATAGAGAAATCCTAGAACAAGCTCTACATGCTGCTAATGTTCCAAAGGATATAGATATAAACAAATTCCAAGCGATGGTAAATCACATCTCAGTGCCACATTACCTCTCCTTTTCTGAGGAGGATGACAAGTCATTGACCCATCCACACAATCAACCCCTCCATATCGAAGTTCTTATTCATAAATCTCATGTTAGACATGTATTGATAGATGGAGGCACCGAATTGAATATCTGTACACTGGATCTTGTTAGGAGGCTAGGCCTCTTAGAGAAAACAATTGACTCTAGAAATAAAATAACCATCAAATCATATGATGATGAAGAAAGATCCTCCAGAGGTATTATTTGTCTACCCATCAGAGTTGGACCAATTGAAAGAGATGTTATATGTCAAGTTCTAGATCTACCACTAGCCTACAAAATTCTACTAGGGAGACCATCGATCCACGAGATGCAAGTTTTACCATCCACTTATCATCAATGCATCAAGTTCCCACATAATGGGATAGAGGTGACAATTCCTGCGGATGCCAACTACACTTGCAACAATATCAAAGCAGGTAGCATGATCCCCCACAAAAAGGAGGCTATTTATGTTTTTACTCCTAAAAATACCAAGGACATGGTCATGAAGGGCTTTAGAAAAACATTGAAACTTCAAGAAACAGGTATGGGAGAATACAAGTTGGACCTAACTCCCTCATTGACAGAGCTTCTAGTATCACCAAGATCCTATGGAAAATTGTCATCAACATTCACACCTCTCATAGTCAAAGAGCCAGAAGTACACAAGGCTACTGGCATGGTAAAGGCATCCACATCTTCTTCAGATAACATAGAAGAGCAGGCAGTCTTAAACTAGATTTACAAAGAAGAACCAGTAAACTCTGAGGTCAAACATGTAAAGATATCCCCAGAACAGTATGGAAAGGGATATGATTTCCTCAAATAAATGGGATACAAAGGAAAAGGACCTCTAAATGACACAGGACAAGGGATCATTGAACCCATACCCATGGAGTTCCGCCTCAACAAAGATAAAATAGGACTCAGCTTTAATACTCAATCCAACAAACCTACTTCAAAACAAAGTCCACCTTTTGAAGCAGAGAGTGATAAAATAGATGAGATAGTATCAGAACCATGGCCTTATGAGAGATTGCTACATATTGGTATAGAGAACCCTGAATTCAAGGAGAACACTACGTACCTAGTTTTGAGGTACCACAGGATCTTCATACTCCTTTGCTAGAACAATCGCCCATTCAGGAGGTAGGAGACACCATAGCTAAAATCACTCAAGAGGAACCGCAGCCACAAAATTTACATCCTAACTGGGGGCAAGTGGTCACCATTACACATGTTCTTGATCTACCTCACTTTGATCTACAAGCCGCTAATTGAGTCCATCAAATAAACATTGCTGAATATTTGGATAGATTTGATGATGATATCACAGGCTCTTGTGACTATGAGTGGGATCAACTATCTATTGCCTCCAAGGAAATTGGGATAGAAACAATTCACATGTTTACAACTTCCACAGCTCCTAGTAAATGACCAGACATTCCTTTCAATGACACTAATCCTCCTGAAGCAGAAGAAGAGTTCCTTCCTCCAATCATTGACGGAGACACTGGTGAATACATAACTCTAGAAGAATTTCATAGGCTACAAGCAAGAAACCTCCTTTTACAAAGGGATGATGATGAGATATCTACTGACGAGTCACTAGAGTTTGATCCATATATAACTGACAATGATCCTTTTAACAATGATCTTACTCTTATTGATCTAAACATCGAAGATATTAACTTAACAGACTGTGTCATGTCGATTAATAGTTTTGATGCTAACATGATGCTGTCCTTCCCAGAATCTGACTCCCTAACATTAGTACTCCCAGACCTCATTGATTGGACCAAAATAGATCCTACCCCTATCCTCAACTTTCCTAATGACCACTCCCTAGCTTGTTACCTTAATGCTTGTGAACCTCATCTTCCTTCCACCAATGCAAGGAGTGAGAACATGTCACAGGAGGATATCAATTTTCTTAGTCACAAAATGAAAAATAAAAAAGAAAAAGTGGACTGATGGTGAAAACCACTCTGTGGCAGTATCAGATCCCAAAATAGTAAAGAAAAAAGACATATCCAATGGTGAAAACCTCTCAGAGGTGCCAAAGGATGAGATTCTTGATATCCTTCCGGAACACTTTCAAGAAATATCTTCAGTATTGATTGAACCAACATAGCCAGTGAGCTTGGGCACTGTTGAAGATCCTCAAATAGTTCATCTAGCACAATCCCTATCAAAAGAAGAGAAGGTACAATTCACAGAATTCCTGAAGGAGAAAAAGATCAACTTTTCGTAGTCCTACACTGATATGCCAGGGCTAGATCCCAATCTCATTATGCACCACTTATCTATAGCTCCTGGGATCAAGCCTGTAAAACAAAAACTCAAAAAAATGCATCCTCATGTTACATTATTGGTAAAAGAAGAATTGGAAAAGTTGTTAAAAGCTAGATTTATTCGGGTCATCACCTATGCAGCATGGATATCCAATGTGGTCCC
Organism: Thuja plicata; assembly: GCA_018584345.1. Lineage (NCBI taxonomy): Eukaryota > Viridiplantae > Streptophyta > Pinopsida > Cupressales > Cupressaceae > Thuja > Thuja plicata. The sequence goes on along the minus strand of MU228246.1, from coordinate 3,855,106 downwards.
TATTTCTAAATCTGATAAATCTATTAGGATCTACACGGACTTCAGAGACCTCAACAAAGCATGTCCGAAAGATGATTTCCCTCTACCAAATATTGACATGATCATAGACCTTACATCTGGCTACCAGATGTATTCATTAATGGATGGATTCTCGGGTTATAATCAAATCAAGATTGCCCCTGAGGATCAAGAGAAAAATGCATTCACATGGGCATGGGGCACATTTTGCTGGAACATCATGCCATTTGGGCTAAAGAATGCTGGAAAAACATATCAGAGAGCTATGACAATGATATTCCATGACATGATGCACAAAAACATGGAGGAATATGTCGATGACACATTGGCTAAATCCAAAGAAAGAGGTACTCATATTGCTGATTTAGGAAAGATATTGGATCGAATGGAATGGTTCCAAGGCAGGCTCAATCCAAAGAAATGTGCCTTTGGGGTTCAATTCGGCAAGCTCCTAGGATTCAGAGTATTAGCAAAGGGAATTGAGGTAGATCCAACAAAGGTTAAAGCTATTCTAGAGATGACTCCTCCACGTAATATCAACCAAATGAGGAAACTACAAGGGAGACTTCAGTCTATCAGGAGATTTATGTCCCAACTTGCAGATAAGGCACAACCCTTTACTAAGCTACTACATAAAGGGGTTGCGTTCAACTGGGATGAACACCGTGAAGCCAACTTCAGAGAATTAAAGGGGTACCTGGATGCTCCACCTATTCTTATGGCTCCTATTCATGGAAAGCCCTTACTCCTATACATTTCAGCTACAGCTACATCCCTAGGAGTATTGCTAGCACAAGAGGATGAAACAAAGAAAGAGGAAGCTATCTACTACATTAGTAGAACTTTATTCGCTTATGAGCTTGATTATAGCATTATTGAGAAAGAATGCTTAGTAGTTGTCGTTGCATCATAGAAATTAAGACACTACATGCTCTCTCATATAGTCAAGCTCATTGCTAAATTCGATCCTCTCAAGTATCTATTAAGTAGAACAGCATTAACAGGCCATTTGGAAAAATGGGTCCTCATTCTAAGTGATTTTGACATTGAGTATGTTGAACGATGAGATATCAAGGGACAAGTACTTGTAGATCAATTGGTTGATTCACCGCTCCAGGATGATGCACCATTATTAATTGAATTTCCTGAAGAAACAATCATGCATCTCACTGAACATCCATGGAAGATGTGCTTTGACGGGTCATTTACTCAACAAGGATTTGGAGCAGGGGTTCTCTTCATTACTCCACAAGGATATAAGATTCCCAAATCTTACAAATTAATGTTTCCATGCACCAACAATATCTTAGAATATGAAGCGTTGGTCAATGGCCTCAAGCTCACCATAGAATGGAAGATCATTGAGTTACACATATATGGTGACTCCCAACTAGTTATCAATCAAATCAATGGGGAATACCAAATAAGAGATGAAAATTTGATGCCCTACAAGAAACTAGTTGATGATTTGAAGAAATTCTTTGTCTTCGTCACCTTCTAGCAGATACCCAGATCAGAGAACCAAGCAGCAGATGCTATGGCTACCTTGGCATCTATGTTACAACTAGAGGAACATCAATTTCGCTATGACTTCTTGGTGGAAGAAATATCCTATCCTACCTTTGCTAAACCTAAATACCAGGTAATATGTGCCTTAAATACCCCAGATCAATCTTGATATGCCAATATCATTGCCTATCTTTCTGACCAAACCATTCCTGCCAATCTATCTAGAAATGAGAAAAGATCCCTGATTAGGATAGCATAGCGTTATGTCCTCATAACTAACAACCTATATCGACGTAGTCTTGATGGTACACTTCTTTGGTGTTTAGAACTAGAAGAGTCTGATCTAGCTTTAAAAGACGTCCATGAAGGTGTATGTGGATCACACTTGAATGACTTTTCATTAGCTAAAAAATTGCTCAGAGTAGGCTATTATTTGCCTACCATTGAGAAAGATGCTATTCAATTTTCCAAAGCATGTCTTAAATTCCAGACACATGGAAACCTCATCCATTATCCTGCCAAAGAACTCATACCTTTTATAACACATTGGCCATTCCAGCAATGGGCCTTTGACTTGGTTGGACAGATATATCCCAACTCTTCAAATGGACACAAGTTTATCATTACGTCCATTGAGTATTTCACAAAGTGGGTCGAAGCCGTGCCGCTAATCAAAGCCACTGGAAAACAGGTGGCTATGTTCATTTTGAACTACATTATTTGTAGATATGGGATACCCTCTTCAATTGTGACAGACAATGGGGGCCAATTTAAAAACCAAGACATTGATGACCTCTGTGAACAGTTTCACATTACTCAACATTGCTCTTCGGTCTATTATCCTCAAGGTAACAAACAGGCCGAGGCATCAAACAAAAATATTCTCAAAATCCTACACAGAACTGTGATCAAGTCTGGCAGAGACTAGCATTTAACTGAATCCGACACTATGGGCCTACAGAACAAGCATCCGAACACCAACTGGATCCATGCCATTTTCTCTAGTCTATGGTGCTGAAGTAGTACTACCTATTGAGGTTGAAATTCCATCTTTATAAATCTCTTTACAAGGACCGGTTATTGATGAACAGTACCGCATAGATAGGATAAATTCTCTGGACCTACTAGATGAGCGCAGACAACAAGTGTTCGATCACCTCAAAGTATACCAAGCAAGAATGTCCAAAGGTTACAACAAGAAGGTCAAACCACGCAAGTTTGAGGTGGGAGATCTTGTCCTAAAAGAGAATCCTAAGAACTAGCCTAATAGAGAGCAGAAAGGAAAATTTGAACCTAACTAGCTAGGACCTTATGTTATCACTGCTACTTTTGGGACTGGAGCTTATCAATTAGCCACACCTAAGGGAGACGTTCTTCCAGATCTTATCAACATTCTACATTTGAAGTGGTTCTACGCTTAATGTTTGGCTAGTAGAGCCTGTACAACAAAAAGTTCTTGCAAAATACCAAAAACATTTAGAAAATTGATCCTGAAGAAATCCAAAAATAGTGGAAAAAGTCCTACAAAATGGGTATCCTTGGTGAAAACCTGGTAAATAGGTGCCTGGGTACTACAAAAACATTCAAAAAAGCAAAAATAGCAAAAAAATTGAAAAAGAGAAAAGTGCCTTGATGAGCACCTGGTAAAATAGGCATCTTGGTAGCAAAAAGAAAGAAAAAGATCTTGTCAAGTGGTGAAAACCTGGCAATCAGGCGTCACTTGTGTTCTGCACTCCATCTATCAATGCACTACTGATACTAGGCCTTCATAATTTTGCCTATGCTCATACGCTGACTTCATATTCGTAAATGAATGTCTTATCCTCGCTTGGGATTTTTCTATCATTATGTCTTAGGAATAAGTCATTCCGCACTGGGGGCATCTTTATTGGCATAGTCAGTTACGGTTGCTAGGATGCTCTAGGATGGTTTGCCTCACAAACACAATGTTTCTTGACACATGCAAAATAATTTCACTTTCCCAAAAACCAAAATATCTTTTCAAAACATGGGACATGACATTAACATTCACCAAATCCGTATTGGATCACAGATATGAACGAATGATCCTATCAAAGCACAGACATGGAACACCCTATTGCTTGTATTACAATTTCTGATTGATGAATCTTTACTGTGTTTGACATATGAATGAAAAAAGTACTACTTAAGCACATAGTTTGATAATGGTTTGATTATGATTCTTTAATGTCCTGATGATGTTTTCAACTAGGGGCATCTAAGTAATTATAAATTTTATCTGATTGATTCTCAACTTTGATTTATTATGTCTTCTTAGTTACTCAATGACGTCTGCGCAGAGACAAAGAGTCGCAAGGATTGGGGGCATAATGTTTTCTTGAATTTCTACATATGGTGATTGTTTCATATGATCCTATAAATTTCACCTAACTTGGATGTTTATGGTAAGAGCTGCCACTATGGGTGGATAGCCACATATATCTCGATCTTTGTTATGTGAAAACTACGGTGAGTTTGACGCAATTTCCTTGTCTATTTTTTGATCCAGATTCTCACTAAGGTATATGAATCATAATGTACCCAAGGATATGAATTTTCAAGGTCATTGCGGGTCCAATATCTTACCTTACTCATAATCTGGTATATTAAAAGGAAGGTGACTATCTTGTTATCCTGGCTTCTATGCCTTGATACCTAAGTCTATTTCTAACATTTCAATAAAATATAGTATTCATATTATCATAGTATCAGTAGGTATTAGTGATGGTTGTACTATCTAGTGGTATCCAATCCAAAAAGTGCCCAATGATGATAAAAATATTACAATATCTGCTAAATCAGTGACAAGTCCTAAGAGTCTTCATATAGCTAGATTTAAATATTGCCTGATGCATTTTGTCAACAGTAATAACAACATAAGGAACTTTATGCTCAAACATGGTTTCTATCTTCTTCTACAAATATCAAGTTAATTACACCATTTATATTATTGATATCATCCATAGCATACATTTTGCATTCATTTGGAAAGCAAAAATTGGAAAATACAAAAATAAAACATCCATGTATTGCATTTTTACTTTTTCATCCTAAGTGCATCCATACATATATTTTTGCATAACTGGAAAACCAAAGAAAAATACATTTGCATTTTCATATTGATATCATTTATAAAATATTAATATCAGTAATATACTCATCACATCCACATTATAAAATGATGTTATCATCTATGAACTAACTCATCACGAGATCAAGATATCACCACATGTGCAAAAAAATACATTTACCACATCTATAGAAAGAAAAATGGATACATTTACCACATGAAACATGTCAGAATCCAGAAACTGCATTAGATATATATCATCATAAACATGGTACAAATCAAAGCATGAAGAGTATCAAAGCATAAAGAGCATCAAAGCATAAAGTGTATCAAAAAGTATATAGTGTATCAGTGCATATAAAGAGAATCAGTATGCCAAAAAGAGAATCGGATATATGTATGAATAAATGTAATGTACAAAAGGGGGGGATCTCAATAGGATCTAGATATACATGTATAATCTCAAAATAAGAAAAATGGTGCAAGATATCAACTCTGGCCCACCCCCTCTCCCTGGTCAGGAGGAGGAGGAGGAGGTGGCATGAATGGAGCTGTTGGAGGCAACATGGCCCCCTCTGACTGCTGAGCTGCATAAGAAAAGGAAGGTGCTCTCTGACCCTCTGGCACTGTTGTGTGATACAAGGCATAATAGTATGTCACCCTCTATTCCTGATGGACTGCTATGCAAGCCTGAGCACCCCTCTCTAACCTAAGCCTCTCCATCTGCCTATCTTAGTCCAACAGTAATGCATCTGATATAGCTAGCCTCGACTCCGCTACTGTGGCTCTAGCCTCTAAAACTATGATCTGGGCTCGGAGCTGCTCCCTTTCCTGCTCACACCTAGATAGAGGGTCCCCATCTCTACTGGGATCCTTCTCCTGCACTCTCTATCTCCACTGTCTCTGCTGCTCTGGAGTAAGTAAAGGGCCAAGATCTCTCTGTGGGGCCAAAAATCTATATCTCGGTCATCTTTGCCCACTGCCACTCGGACCACCGGTATCAAATGCCTCTCCACCTCCCCCCTGTCATCACCATCATGTCTATCATCTGGGGGAGGATGCCTGCCATCTCTGTCGCCATCTCTACCACCATCGCGGCCCCCATGTCTCCCCAGTGCTCTGTCTCTACCGCCTCTCCCCCTAATAGGTCAATCCTCAGGATCATAATCCAGAGGCTCCTCTATATGAGGAATGATCTCCTCGGGCACTATGAATCATGGAAATGGATACTGAAGAATCTTTGTAGCATACTCATCTAACACTCCAGCATCCTCAACATCTGGGCGAGGGTCCTAGTCTATCACTACCATGTCTCGTATCTCCTGTGAGGCAGTCTCATATGTCAGCTACCTCATCCCTGATACGAGCATACACTGCCACATCCTCTGTGCAGCCCTGTCGTCGGCCATACTGTCTCAAAACCCTAGTGATCAGGAAGCACTCAATAATATATCTCATGCGCCTGATCAAATATCTTCTCTGACACAAGAAAGGAACCTTTCGTGCATCAGAAGTCCATACCTCGTAGTCTAGGTATGGTCGCCACACGACCTCTGTCATATCATTTAATAATCGACGCCAATACTCAACCTTGCCTAGGTGGGGATGTTGTAATAGACCTGCATACATGTACACATAGGGCTGCTCAGGTGCCCTCTGTCTATCAACAATCGGCCATGTCACAGTGATGTGCTCCCAGGCCCAAATCTGTAGAATCAGGATCCCCACAGTCATACTATGGGTGTGGTGATATGCAATCTCGTGGAGCTCTCAGTGTATGTGAGCTAGTATACAGCTCCCCCAGGCAAACTGTCAGTGGTGGACGATCATCTACTCTACCATGCTGACCCAACCCACCAAGAAACTGTGTTGCCCTCTATGCAGCATGAGGATGCCGCCTACTAATCTAGCCAAGTATACAGCTAATCGATCATAGTGATTGACCATATAATCCTAGGATAGGTATCTATGATCTATACTATCATCTTGAAAGAATCTCTGAGCTGTATCGATTGCCACGCTAGCTCTAGATTTAAAGAATACCTCATGACCCACCATCAGTATGCGCAAGATCCTCCAGACGTCCTTAGGTGTCACTGTAATCTCACCAGTCGATAGGTGGAAGGTGTTGTGCTCAGAATGCCATCTCTCAGCCAGAGCAGTCAACAACCCTCAATTTACCCCGATCTTGGGTAAACCTATCAGTGACTGCAATCCACATTAGATCACGGTGATCTGCTCGTCATCTAACAGTCGGCCAGACAATGCAAGCACTCGTGCAAGATAAGTGTCGTGAAAGGCGACTACCTCAAACTGGGACTGATTTTTGACAACACAGTAAAACATCAGTATTCTATCTACAACAAAGGGCACATTCCTACTCTGCTAAGTCATTCCAAGTTTGCAGGACGCAAATAGATCAAAGCAAATTAAAAACCTAAGTCTTCTACCAAATGCAATCCTCAAAATATAGGATGCGATTGCGCATATGCGATGTGATCCTAGAAAAATAGGATGCGATCCTAAATGTGGGGTACGATCCCTGAAATCCAAGATACGATCCCATGATGGATTGTAGCTAAAAAAAGACTAAATCTAAAGAACTAGATGCGATCTGGGAAAACCCGAATGCGACGCAAAATCTGGGAAAAATAGGATATGATCCAGGAAAAACCAGATGCGATGCGCATTTTGTAGGATGCGATCCAGAATTCTGGATATGATCCTACCTTCTAGGGGCTCTAAAATTCACAAAAATGCATAAAATTCAAAAATTCAAATTTCACAAGGTAGTTTATCGGGCACTTAATGACGGTGGGTAGTCGGCTGGTCACTGGTGTCGTCGGCTCATCTCGAATTAATATTTCTTCACAGGGACCACCATTTTCTCTATAGAGCTCTCTGATTTGCTATAGCTAAAAGTGAAAATGAATAGTGAAATGGTCAATTTGGAGGCTTATATGGGTCTTTTGAGACATTTAGGGTTTCCAAAAGTCCTCCCAGACAACTACAAAATCATTTGTGTTCTCTTTTTCCTCAATCGGGAACCAAATCGAAGGTGCCTATGACATTTTCAGCAGCATAGTGTCATTTTTGTGATAGTTTCTAAAATTGTGATTTTTCTTCATTTGTTCCCCACATTGGTAACTACTGCACATTTCATCATACATCTTGGTCTAAACATCATTTTGTCAGTCTTATCACTCATATTTTTACATAATTAACTTGATAATCATGTGTTTATTTTTAAACATACCATCTTCTACTCCACTCTTTCTGGCCCTATCACTTCCTGCAAGTAATACGTTCATTCAACAAAAGGATTTATTTCTTTTTCTTCGATTTGATTCCCGAGGGGGCATGATCACACTATCATCAAATAATTTTTTCTCGAAACAATATCAAAATGACTTCGTTATCAAACAAACTAGGGGCATAACAGTTTCCTTGACTAAGTCGAAACTGTTGGATAGAAAGCTTTGGTTCTCATGAGATGGATATCTTATGTTTTCTCATTTTAAAAGATTTTTATTAAGTTCCTGGCAGCTTAATATTGGCTTTTTGGATGACAACCAAGTTCAAAATCAGTATTATCAATCTTTGGATGAAACCCAAGTTCAGAATTGGTATTTTTAAAATCTTTTATTGATCTTTGGACGACAACCAAGTTAAAAATCAATTCTATTAGTTTTGTTTAGCAGGTGCAAGACTGATCTCATCAACATTTCGTTCGACAACCAAGAATGGAATTTTTAATCTTTCTGAAGTCAAAATCAAAAACTTTCTTTGAATCAATGCGCTACTCGCACATCAATTCAAAGAGGGGCAAATGTAACCACCCAAATTTGGTCTGTTCTAACTATGAACCCTATTTTCCCTAAGTGTGATCATACCCTCGATTATGTCCAAATGACCCTATTACTGCTTGGCATAATTCTTTAAATCAATTTAATGTCCTAGGTGATTTTTATCACTAAATTATATTAAGTATTATAGCCATATAATTCAAATCAATTTTGACCAATCAAATCAAATCAAAAATCAAATAT
>MU228246.1:3801563-3825706 GCA_018584345.1 Thuja plicata | reverse complement strand
GACATTTGATCTACCTTAAGCTGTTAGGCTTCTTCTCCAAGGCACTTGGCTCTGATACCAATTGTTAGAATAGTCCCAAAGGATAACTAAGAGGGGGGGGGGGTGAATCAGTTATCAGTAACTTTAGTTCTTTTTACTTCCTTAACTTTAGAATACAATAAAGTAAATGCTTAATTAGATAACACAGTACACAACACACAATTTGATTACGGGGAAACCAAATGGTAAAAATCCAAGTGGGAATTAACACCCATAATGAACTATACTTGTTTATAGTAATCCCTGTTAGAAGATCTTGCAACCCTATTAGGAGTTGTTCTTTACAATGAAATAAGTATAGTGACCTAGTTAAGGGTCTGACCTTGTTAGGAGTCTTTTACAAATAACCCTGTTAGGGGCGGTGGACTCACTGTCCAAAAGCTCACTGCTTCAATGGTGAAGGCTACAACCTTCTGTAGAACAAATATGCACTATATCTGATGATGAACTGTAGAGTAGACCTGCTTTCTTGATTAGTTCCAATGGATTTTAATCTTCTACTTCTTCTTCACATAGACTCTTGATGAATAAACCACAACTGATATTCTGCTCTGTACATTTTCTGTCTCTTTTCGTATCATTCACACTTAGTGTATCACAAATGACTTGATATAAGTATCTTCCTCAAAGTATGAGATCATGGGACTTGTAATACAACTCTTCATAACATCCTTGTCAGCTTTACTAAGCACGCAAACAATATTAAGTCCGTGCAACACAAACTGAATAGACGCGACGCTTCATTAAGTTGGCCTCACCAAATTAACTCTAACTTTGTAATCTTCTTAAAACATGTTTGGTGCCTTTAGATAACTATCATCAACTCATAAATAATCATGAATATACACATGCATATCCTGAAGATAGGCACAACTCAAGAAACATGTTACATATGTCAGCTCTGAATAGATACTCTTCCAGAACTGTAACTGCCAATAACAGAATTACACAACTTGATTGAAACATCATATCTGGATCTGTGTGTATGAGCATAACATACTAAGAATGTCTATAAATTTTATCTAACCATGCAAGGCTTGATATCATCATTCCAATAAGTACATACAGAATCACCACTGTGTATTATATGTTGTCATCAATGACAAAGATACAATCAATCAACTGTACAGATTCAAATCTCCAACAGAATACTTGATTGTTCTTGATCAATTGATAGCTTGCACAAATATTTCATATAGATTGCAAATCATAATTATGGATGCCAAAATGAGACGAGAGAAACCCTTTTATACTCATTTAAGGATTCAAAATTTCCAATTCAACCACACTGAGATCGGGAAAAAAACACCCCCGCATTGGGCCTAGAGCCCACTTAAAAGCAATCGCCGAGGAAAAATTAGGTCAGAATTTTTTAGAATAAGGACAAATTAGGTTGACCTAGTCCCAGAGGGGTTAATTCCAAAGTGAATCCAAGGTTTAGGAAGTGTGAAAAGTCTCAAGGAAAGAACATGAAAGATGTGGGAAATTAAGCATAAAGACCTTTAGATCTAGGAATCACTAAAATGGGGTATCGTAGGTCCTAAAAGACATGCAATAATGGGTGATAACTTTTTAGGATGGTACACCAAGAAATAATTTTATTTCACCAATCATAGACATTTAAAATTCCTTTTGTATTTCTTCAGTAAAACCCATGCACATATCATGAATTATGCCAAAGATAATATCATCAACATAGACTATAACAATTAAAATTTGACCTGAAATCATCTTGAAGTAAATATTACTGTCAGTATATCCTTTCTTGAATCCTTTTCTAATTAGGTACTTGTCTAATCAACCATTCCAAGCCCTCGGTGCCTACTTCAATCCATTTAACACCTTCAATTTGCAAACCAAATCCAGGTTACTCTCTGACCTGAAACCTTCTGGTTTCTCAATGTATACTTCTTTTAATTCTTCATTCAAGGATGCTAATTTGACATTTATCTAATACACTTTGAAATCTTTTTAGGCTACAAAATCCAAAAATATTTTGATCACTTCCATCCAGGCAACATGAGCATATGTTTCTTCAAAAATGATGCCCTCAATCTATGTGTAACCTTTGCAAACCAATATTTCCTTATTTCTTATTATTTTTATATTCTCATCCAACTTGTTTTGAAAAACCCACTTTGTACCTTTTACATTTTTGTTTTCCAGTCTAGGCACAAGCTCCCAAGTTTGATTCTTTTTAATCTGATCAAGTTCTTTCATTTCCCTTACCCAATATTGGTCATTGCATGCCTCTTCTATTGTCTTCATTTTAGTTTCCAAAAGTAAACAAAGTAATACTTATTCTCGAGTAGCTTTACTTATTGTGATTACTCCTTTATTCTTATCTCCCATAATCTATTTTTCAGAATGATTTTTTCTAGATATACCTCAGTGTCTTAGTTGTCGATGTCGAAGCCTTTTTTTCTTCTTCATCTTTATGCTCTTCTTTTTCTTTGTCATTAGGTTCATCTGACTCATATTCGATTTGCCTAATAGGTGTTTTATGGATATCCTCATCAAATCTCACATTTGTACTTTAAACCATCTTATTCAGTCTTTCTTGGAAACACCTGTATGATTTTTTTCTTTGAAGAATATCCCCAAAAAATACCTTCATCATCTCTACTATCAATATTTACAAGATTATCCTCATCTCTTTGAATGTAGTATTTACTTCCAAAAATCTTGAAGTATTTCACTGTCGATGTTGTCCCATGCCATAGTTCATATGATGTCTTACCATGCTTCTTTTTGAAAAGTACTTTGTTAATTATGTATATAGTAGTGTGTATAGCTTCTCTCTAATATACCTCCATTAATCCTACTTCTTTTATCATTGTTCTACTATCTTCTTGAACTATGTGATTAATCCTTTCTACACACCATTTTTGTTTGGTTTCCTTAGGGCCGATGACCATCTCTCAATGCCATGTTTCTCACAGAAATTGTTAAATTCACCAAACTTAAAATCACCTCCTCTATCAAACCAAAAACATTTTATTCTCGTATCACTTTCATTTTCAACTCTTACCTTGAATATTTTTAATTTCTATAAAGCCCCATATTTTTTTTCTAAAAAATGCAACCCAAGTAAATCTTCAAAAATCATCAACCAAAAGCATAAAATATTTCTCACCTTGTAAGATCCATGCTCTAGTTGGACCACATAGATATGTATGCACAAGACCCAACAAACTGGTAGAAGATTATTCTTTTCCTTTAAATGTTTCCTTTTTCTACTTCCCTTCTTGACATCCTTTGCAAATGATATTTTCTGGGGTTTCCAATCTCGGTAAGTCTCTTACAACACGAGTTGAATTAATTCTTACAAAATTATCAAAGTTTACATGACACATCCTCCGGTACCAAAGCAAACTATCATTGACCTATGTTACCAAGAATTTTTATGTAGCACATTCCAACTGATACATATTTCCCATTTTTATTCTTCTAGTAGCAATAACCATTTCAAACTTCTTCAAAATCTCACAACCATTATACTGAAATACAATTTTATAGCCATTATCTCACATATGACCAACAACAAATAGATTATGATATAAACCTTTCACATAATAAACATTTTCAGTTTTATTGTTCCCATAAAAAGTAATATAACCAATCCCAACAATATATTCCTTTTGATTTTCTCCAAAGCAAATGGTTCCACCATCCTAGATTTCTAAAGTTTCACAAACTTACTCTTATCACCAGTCATGTGATGTGAATAACCACTATAAATTAACCATTCATCCTTACTTCTTCCAACAAATAAATCTCTAAGCTCATCAAATCTTGGACAAATGGTAGAGATATAAAATTTAGGTTCATCTCCCTCATCTAAGAACAAACAATCCTCATATTCAGATTTATTATCTGATATACTAGCATTATCATTGACATAATAATATTTCTTGTTAAACCTTTTAAACTTATGTCATGTTCCTATTTTTGGACATCTAGTAGCAATGTGACCAATATTTCCACATCTAAATCATTTAAGGGGTAACATAAATTTGTACTTGATACTACCTTTCTTCAGTTTTCTTGTCAATTTTGCTTCCAATTCATCTAAACTTTCATCATCCAAGTCTTCTATTTTTGTGGTTCTAAAATTTGTCTCAAATTTCTCTTTGTCTTTTCCAAACTTCCTCACTTCAAACACGGTCCAGGTGTAAAAAAAATTGCTCTTGAGTAAACATATTTGGATCATACACTTCTTCTATAGCAGAAATATTATCATTGTTACTTTCCAGTAGGGTCATCAAAATATTCTCCATAATGTCTTCATTAGTCAGGGAACCTCCTTGATTTATAACCTCATTAACTGCATTTCAATATTCTAAGAGTAACTTTTTATACTTTCATTTTCATCCATTTTCAATTTCTCATACATACGCTTAACAACCAACTTGTTTGATAATTTAACTAAAGAATCCCCTTCATAGATCTCTTTCATCTTTTCCCAAACCTGATAAGAAATTTACAAAGAAATAAATTTTGCAAGCTCAATTTTTGATAAATCACTAAAGGTAGTATACCTTGACTTCTCATTTTCTTCATAGGATGAAACTTCATCAGGAGTGGATGGACCACTCACATTGACAGGTGTAACAGACTTAGTCTCCACAACCTTCCAACTATTGCAACTCAATGAAATTATGTAACTCCTCATTTGTTCCTTCCAAGTACTATAATCAAATCCATCAAACATCATAATGTTCATTTTGTGCGCCATCAGATCTTGCTCAAGCGGTTAAGCTCTATACTGAGGAAGCAAATCTATGATAAAAATTGTTGAACATACTGAATAACTAAGAGGGGGGTGTGAATAAATTATTCAACAATTTATATTCAAATCAAATTCAACTAGTAAAACATATAAAGCATTAAAATATGAACAACACTATGCACAATAAGCACCAAATTTATGTGGAAACCCAAACTGGTAAAAACCACATAGAACTACTCTCAAGTATGAAAAAAAAAAGATTAAGGTGACACCAATTAAGGTGATTTTTAGAAGTGCTCAATGCAGCTATGACTCACTATTGGTCAGGCTAACTACCCTTGAATACAATAAGGATATCACAACCAAGAGAAATGGATCACTACCGATGAGAGGCTATCTGCCTACAGAAATTGGCTAATTGCTAATATAATACTGATAGCAGTAAATCTACCACTAAAACAGCAAACACAATAGAATTTTTCCTTTGATAACACATTCTTGCACAAACAAAAGTGTATATAGAGTTATGTTCCTTCTTTGCATTCTTAAATCAGTTGTCTCACCTATTCATCCTTTTACGATCGTCTTTTATAAGTACCAATGCACGCCAAAAAAGAACTTTCATGTCAGCCTAGCGAAATTTGAAATAGGTCACACCTGGTCATTCCCGTGGTGGTAATAAATGAAATATGGACCACATAATCCTCCTTGTGCAAAGAAACATGTTTCACATCCTTCATGACCATCAAAGCTGACGAATAGGTAAAGATACATTTTAATGCAAACAAACACTCTTAGACACATTAACCAATAACCAGATTGGTCTGGGCCCAAAGAAAGAAGAATCAGTGCATATTACTATAAATGGGACCAAAAAATTACAACACGACTTCTGGTACACAACCAATCAGAACCAAAATTTATCAGTAGGTAACCAGAGTACCTCAACCAAAACCCCATCAATAAGGTGTTAGGGATTTTTCTTGCAAGTGTCTTTTCAAAATAGTATAAATGCTTGCTCTTGTATATTTCCAATTTATTATATGCAAGAAAAGCCTAATTGATGAGGATTGGATAAGATCCTCCTTCTTTTTTGAGATCCACAGACTTAGGTAGGTATTACCTTTAAATTATTATTGTCTTGAAGTATTAGTTATAGTGGATTATGTCTTCTTACTATTTTGATGAATGCCTTTTACCGTATCAATAAGTAGAAAACTATGCAAATGACTATAATTAACCTGATACAGATCTTAATAAGCCATACTATTATATTGATAATATAAAATAGTAATGTGATAAGGATTCTCATCCTTCTTCCTTTTATAGTTCTCTGAACTTAGGAGGGGCAACCTATTGATTCTCTCTTGAAGGAATTAGTAAACTGAATTGTATACCCTGTGAATATAATTACTTGTAAATGTATGTTTTCTTATGAATGAGGTATAATTGATTGATTATTCTTAAATATTGGATAATGAACAATTACTTGCAAAAATATAAACCAGTGCCTGATCCTATGGGCAACAGAGTCAATCTTGAATATAATTCCACAATTAGGTGACTATTAAAAATACATGCTTATGTTTTCTCAATAATTTTATCAAATTGGTTCTGACATGGGAATCCAATCCTTTTCCAATATAACCTACTTGAGGAGTGTCTCTGATCCTAAATTTATCTCCTCTAAATCCTCAATATTAGCATTGCTTATTCTTGATGTATGTTCATTCTGATCATTAAAAAATGCTTCTAGTTCTACCAATCCCTTAGGAATCTTATTAGAACTTAGTTTTACAACCTCATCCCCTAGTATAGATTCCTTACCATCAATGACCTCAAGTAAATTATTGAAATCTATGTGCTGGTCTTCATAATGGTTAAGGCATTGAAGAAGTCTAAGGATATCTTGGTCATCTTCAAATACTTGCCAGTTGTAAATATTGTCAGGGACAACTAGTCTTATCTTAACCTAAACTATTGATACCCCATTTAAGGTTAAATCATCAGTTTTCAAAGCAACATTAGCTAAGAAATCTCCCATAATATTCTTAGACCTTTCTATCCAATTTATATTGAAGGCATCAAAAAATTCAATTTGGTCCCAAATAGCATGTTTATACATTTTTAGTATATCATTCTTCACATCATATTTGGACCTTACTTGGGATACTACTAACTCTGAGTCACCATAAACTTTTAAACACTTTATACCATGTTTACCAGCAATGTCTAGCCCTAGAAACAAAGCTTCATATTCTGTTGTATTGTTTGTACACTGAAAAGATAACAGGAATGAATATTTAGATGTAGTACCTAATGCAAAGATAAGTAAAACTCTAGCTCCTGATCCTTCTTTTGAACATGCTCCATCAAAATACATTTTCCATAAACCATCACTCTGTGTAGTCAATTCCTTCACCAAAGGATCAACATTTTTACATTGGTGAGCACTCCTTTTGATTTTGAAATTTTCCATATCAATATCAACACAGTAATTAATATTTGTATCCTCATGCAACTCAATCATATGAGGTGTTCTTCCCTCTGTAGACACCTTTACATTATTCCCAGCTATATTGAAAGTGGCACAGGACAAATCACACTGAATACTGCCCCCCATTGAAGCACTCCATTTTCTGGA
The DNA here is from genome assembly GCA_018584345.1 of Thuja plicata. Classification (NCBI taxonomy): domain Eukaryota; kingdom Viridiplantae; phylum Streptophyta; class Pinopsida; order Cupressales; family Cupressaceae; genus Thuja; species Thuja plicata. Next base: position 3,818,291 of record MU228246.1, on the reverse strand, counting down.
CAACAACATGGAATAATGTGGTGGGATATCAACCATTAGTACACTCATAGTTAACATTGTATCAGGGCATATAGCTAATTTGTAAGGTAAGGCTTCAATGGTTCCAACAACAAGGATTTATCTTGAATCCATTGCTTGACACCTCCCATGAGGAGTATCTACTTGCAATCCGATGGATCTCCTAATTTTTATAGGCATGACTATATTAGATGCTCCTGAATCTATCATGCAATTTTTTAGCATCTTACCATTTATTACTAATGTCAAGAAAAAGGGGTCAACAACCCCTGCAGAAGTTTTTATGTTTAGGTAAATCTGAGGGATCTCAGAAATCATCCCCTTAGGCTCCTTTCCCTTATTGTTGAATTTCTTTTCAATATATTCTAGTTTCTGAGGTTTTACTGGTGATACATTTTTCAATACTAAAAGGACTTTTTCTTTGTGTTATTTTATCCTCATCATTTCTAAGAATGGGACCTTCACAGTCATCTAAGATAAACATTGGCCCATATCCACTAGAGTATACTTTACATCAGAGGTTTTAGGTTTTCTACAATAATATTATTTTCCTCTATCTGAATATCTATAGCAGGCTCTTCCTTCTTGGATTTCTTATTTTCAACTTTGGGAGAGGAAGAACTTGCTTCTGGAACTTTATCTTTTTATGCATGTACATATTTTGGTTCATTAGCTTTGTTTACTATTTTGACCTTAGGTTTGTTTACATTTTCCCTAGGTCCATTTCTTTTTGGTACATATTTGGCATCTGTTTTATTTTCTTTAATGAAGATGCCTACTGGCTGACTACCAACATTACCCACAAATCTATTTCTTAAATGGTATTTATTTCTTTCTTTATTCACTAGATCAGCAGTGATTCTATATTTTTCTTCCTCAGAGGGTTTTCTTGTAGTAGTAGAGCCTTGAGTATTATGTGCATAAAATATAATATCATCAAATTCCTCTTCATCACTGTTAGATAGGACTTGTTGGTGATATACCTTTGTTCTTCTTTGTGAACCATACATGTCATGGTTCTCAGTTTCTTCTTCTGAATCTACATAAGAGCATGCATAGGAATTAGTCATATCATATCTATTGTGATCACATAGCTCATCTTCTTCACATTCTTTCTCTTCATTAGCAATGATGTCTAAGGCTACAATAAAAAAATCTAGGTTGTGTGGTTCTTGACAAACCTCACGCTAGTAAGTGTCACTACACATATTCACAACATTTTTATGTAATGGGTCAGGGGTCCTATTTTCTAGTTTATCTTTTCTAGGTGGAACAATAGGTTTACCATCCTTGAACTGAGTTCCATAAGGATAATTTTGTATCCTATTTTGTGGGTTATAATTATTGTTATAAGATGTTCTGTTATTCTATGGATCTTTGTACTCTTTATGCTCAAGCTCTTTGCTCCTACGAAAGTGAGCATCATCTTTTCTACCCATTTTCCCTGATACCCTTATGTTCATTTCTATGTTTACTAGAATTTTGTATGCATCTGTGAGACTTCTTGGATTTTTATCTCTAAGGGCATAACCCATTTTTGAATCAAAAGCATTTAGGTATGTATCCAAACATACCTTCTCATCTAGCTTGATTTTTTGAAAGAGCTTGTGCATAGCTCACTGAAATATTGTATTGAACTCACTAACCTCTTCATTGAAATTATTTTTTATGTTATTGAATTCATTTATCAAGAACGCCTCATTGGTCTTGTCACCATATTGGTCTTTGAACAAATAAATGGGACCAAAAAACTACAACACGACTTCTGGTACACAACCAATCAGAACCAAAATTTATCAGTAGGTAACCAGAGTACCTCAACCAAAACCCCATCAATAAGGTGTTAGGGATTTTTCTTTCAAGTGTCTTTTCAAAATAGTATAAATGCTTGCTCTTGTATATTTCCAATTTATTCTATGCAAGAAAAGCCTAATTGATGAGGATTGGATAATAGCCTCCTTCTTTTTGAGATCCACAGACTCAGGTAGGTATTACTTTTGAATGATCACTGATTTACAATATCTATTATAGTGGATTATGTCTTCTTACTAGTTTGATGAATGCCTTTTATTGTACCAATAAGTGGAAAACTATGAAAATTACTGTGATTAACCTGATACAGAGCTTAATAAGCCAAACTATTATCTTGACAGTAGTAAATAGTAATGTGATAAGGATTCTTATCCTTCTTCCTTTTATATTTCTCTGAACTTAGGAGGGGAAACCTAATTGATTCTCTCTTGAAGGAATCAACAAATTGAATTGTATACTCTATGAATACAATTACTTGTAAATGTATGCTTTCTTATGAGTGTAATGTGATATGATTGATTGATCTTAAGTATTGGATGATGAACAATTACTTTGTAAACCATAAACATGAGCCTGATCCTATGGGAAACAGAGTCAATCTTGAATATAAATCCACAATTAGGTGACTAATGAAAATAGATGCAACCTAGATAGAATGCCTTACAAACTATCCACTCACTCCTATAACTTTGTTTATCAAATCTTAATATCAATATTCAGATTCCTGGGATCATCTGAAAGAATTATTCCCTCCTTGAAGGACCTCACAAATGACTGCACAACTACCTCACAGTTGATGTATTTAAATTCCTTACAAATAAACACATAAAATCTTGAACAAAGATAAAAGAGACAAGAAAAGATATAAAATAGAGATTGCAAGGTATTTTATTAATTTATAGCTACTTCAAAATACATTCAATAGACCAAAGGTACAAAGGCTCAGACAAAATTGTAGTAGTCTACCTCATAATTATATTCCATCATCTTCCAAAAAGTTACAATAAGCTCTATTTATAGGCTAAAACCATCTCAGAATCCTTAAGAAGTAAGAATTCAACAATCTTCGGATGGTTTAAAGACCTAAACCTAAAAACATAGAAAGGACAAAAAATAGGAAGAGACCAAGCGGAGGGTGGAAAAAAATGAAGAATGAAATCTGATTTGTTCTTTGTCTTCTTGTGATTACTGGTACCTTTGTCTGTATGTGTTCAGGATAGCCTCTGATATTTGTAGCGAGACCTAGTGACTGCCATTACAGGCTAATTTACTCTAGTCTTTAAGATTACTAACCTTCCTGTGCTCAAATAGCAGGTGCCATGTGTCCTCCTATTCTTCATCAATAACATCTACGTCAACAGTGACATGATTTTTCTTCTTGGGCTTTGTTAAAACATCCCATGTTGTGACATCATCTTCCTTTGGCCATTCAAAGCTTTGAATGTTCTCCAATTGTGTCTTTTGTCTTTCCCATCTTGCATCTGTAATGCTCTTGACATCTGTAATGAATTTATTAAAATCTATTTCTTCCTTAAAGGCCTCATCTATAATCTTATTATATCTTTCCACATTTGATTCTCCTTTGTCAGAAACATATGCCTCTTTACTAGGTAACACAGTGTCAAATTTTGAGCTCCATACCCCTAGTGGCTTGATTTAATTATCTTTTGATCTTATTTATGGCACAAATATGTTGTAATCAAGCCCAAACATATTTATTCTTACCTCAATTTTATTTGACTTGCCCTTGAAAAAGGAAAAAGCTACCCCTATCTATTCTATCTCCTCCCCAACTGGGTTACTATCTCTGGTAAATATGATCTTAGTGTTTTCAAAGATGCCAACCTCTCAAATAATCCATTTCTTCCTTACCAAATTGCATAATAAGGGTTTAAAATTGATACAAAATTATTAACTTCAACTTGTAGGCCTGGAAATTTACCATAGGCTCCATATACTAAATCCACTTTATCCTTTAAAACATTTATTCTATGCTACAAAATTTCCATTAATGCTCCCAAAATAACATTATTATGCTCCTTAATCCTTTTCTCTGTTTCTGCTACCACATACTTTGTTTCCTCTCTTTAAATCTCAACATTTGTTCCTTCTTTAGGTTCAGTAGGGGAACCTTCTAGCATCTCTAGCAATTTTTGTGTCAATTTTGTTATTAGCTTCTCCTGTGCATTGATTTTTATTAGACACAACTCCCTGTCCTTAACTATATCACTGGTTTCACTAGCTAGTCTATTAAATCTCTTAGACATATGGGCAGCCTTAGCTTCATTCAGTTGTGAAAAATGGGTGAGAACCTGAGAAATTTCCAAGTCTCCTGTGTTCTGGATAGACCAAATGATCTTGTCCTCCTCCATTTTCTCTTGTATATTCAGCAAGGATGGCTTCTGATCCTTTGGAGCTAATATCCACATTGCTAGGGCTTGGGATTTAGGATTATATCCAAATCCTCTTATCATGTCTCCAACCTGGATTTTTAATGATAGCTTGACATTAGCTTGCTTCCTTATTTGGTCAATTATGAAAGCTGAGGCTATGTCCCATCCTTCCACCAACAACAGCCTGTTGATATTTTGGTGACTGATCATGTAGTAGATGTTGATATTTTGGTGACTGATCATGTAGTAGATGTTGATATTTGTTTTTTCAGGAAAAAGAAGACCGACATTGTAAAACCCTAAAATGGTCGATTTTAGAAGTTTCCCTAAAACGCATGTTATAAGCGTTTGAGATGTATAATGCATTGCATTGTGGTGTATGTTTTTTCTGGATAATAAGAAAGGTTGGACGGCTGTGTAGGTGGACGTAGCCCAGGTTTTGGGTGAACCACGTTAAATCTATGTGTTATCTGTGTTTAGTTTCTTTCTTCTATTGTTTCTGCGTATAACTGTTTATTCTTATATTGTTTCGATATTGTCAAATCCTAACACATCCCACTAGACTTTACTAACTGCCTAGCTTCTTCTGGTGTTATTTCTTCCAACTCAAGATCATATTCTTGTAATACCTGCAAGGCCTCAATTGTAACTGGATCTCCTCCTGTCAATTGCAGTTGTGCCCCCACCCGCTTCTTCTTGTTCCAAATAAGAAAATATTTAAACTCTTAAGTCTTGATAAAGTTATCATCACTTAAGAATTTCTCTTGATGCAACAATCTCTCATTTGTGCATGTTAGAAGAGGCATTTCAATTTCCTATTCATCATCTTTCTACAACTTTTTTCCTAGTCTTATATGGTTTCTAAGTTGATGATCATAGGCCCTATCACCAGTGATTAGAGCACCAATTCTATCCTTTTTCTTTTCTTTCTTCTTATCATGAGATGACTCCCCTATTTCTACTCTTTGTTTCTTTAATGGGGGCTCATTAGTGACTTCAGTCTCAGGTACCTCTATCAAGTCATTTACATTTTCTCCTTCTGCTACCTGTTCTACAATAAATGGTTGATCCATTGGAGGGGGCTAGGAACTGAATAGCCTTCATCACTATCCTCTTCATATTCTGATGAAGAATTCCCTTTATGGTCTTTATCCTTCACTAGAAGTGCATCCTCAAGTTGTTCACATAACACATTGTAAGACTCAATCATGGCATCAAGTCTTTTCAGATATGGTAATGCTGGGAAGAAATCCCCAAAAGAGATTCCTTTCCTCTTCACTTGTCTCTCCAAATCCATTAATTCATTAAATATATCATCCCTTTGATTGAATTCTTCATCCTCCATTATGTTTCTAATGAGGTCTTCCTCCATACATTTCTCATGTTCTCTATTATAGGGAATAGTAGGTGTTAAGAGCTTCTTGGAACTCATTATGAAACCTTATGTGTCAATGTATCTAAACAGGGCTACATTCATCCTATAATGGCTTAACCAATTATTCACTGGATCCACTGCCATTTTTCCAATTGTGAAGTTGTAGATCCTGAATTTTCTAGGGGTAAATGTACCCTTTCTATGAGGATCCAAGTGCTCCCTATCTGTTAAAATCAACTTTTGGATTAACTCCATTGTTGCAATTCTAGGTGGAACATGGAATGGGATAATATGGGGTGGGTGAGTACAACCATAAACCCTTATCAAAGTGTAATTATTTTCATAGTAAAAGTCCCCCCAATTGTGGTCTCCTGGCCATTTGTCAACACATTGGCATGGCCTCAACAATTACAGCACCTTCACTAACAGTCTAGTCTTGTCTACACCCAAACACTTGAGGATTGGATATACCATCCAATTTTGAAAAGCATAGAATTCATTTTCTCTAGATGTGTAGTTCCATACCCTTAACCAGAATTGTATTAGGTTGGCTTGATTTTGATAAAACCTTTGAGGCCTCAGATTCTGGAAATTCATAAGAGGAAAATTATAATATAGAATTAAATGCATCAATATGGAATAATGCATGAATTTAGGGTTTTTCTCCTTGTTTTGGATGTCAACAAACCCTTGATGCATTTTTTCAATTATATACTGAATATAATCATAGCCTGTGCTAATATGAGGGCTCTGCATATCTAAGACAATCATAAGGATATCTGAACTTATTTTCTTAGACCCTCCATCCACTCTCAAAACTCTGCATAGTGCATAGGAAATGTACTTCATATAAAATTTGAGGTCCTTATAGTAGTAGGGAACAGTTATTGGGATAAGCACTATGTAATTCTTAATCTTTCTGGGCACATGATACTCCTGAATCAACTTTGATGCAACACCAAATTCTCTTATATATATGGCCTCTAAACCTTTTAAATTTATCTCTATAGACATTGGAGAATATACGTTGAATGCCTTCATGAATGAATTTCTATCTAGGGTTACGAGGGATTTTCCATAATCCCTTTTTATGGTCTTGGTAAGGACATCATACCTACTGGCCATCTCTAGAATGAAATCAGCATCTACAAAAATATCAGGGACTACTAATTTTGCTAATCCACAAGTCCATGGGTTTGAAATAAGAATAGGCTCATCACTATTTTTGAAGAAGTAATTGAAACGTGAATAACCAAAAGAACCTGGATTTTTAGCATCCCTAATGTATGAAAAATCATCAAGGAGATTGTTGGCATTTACCTTTTTATTCTGGCTGGATCTAGGCAAAAAAGTGATAAATTCCTCTGAGTAATTCCTCTTTTCTTTCATATCTTCCTTTGCATCCCCACTTCTCCCGCTAGTAGAAGCAACACTCACTACTTGACTCATCCTATCCTTTGTTCTAATCGCAATTTATCTTTACTAATATTATCACTGATTATCACTCAAATTCCCTAGATTATGGACTGAAAATGTTCTTGTTTCACTCTATAAATCCTAGTAGCTCTATTTTCTGCACACACTGATTACTTAGCAAGTTTCACACTGAAAACAATAATTTTTTTGGTAAAATGCAATGATTAATGGTAATATCTATTCATTTTAGAACCATCGATGCAAAAATCATATATTTGCATTTCAATCACTTCTGCCTTCAATTCTTCGTGCTGTGCAATCAATTTATTTTCCTAGCCGTAGCCTCTAAAAATGACAAGAGATCAAATTTGAATGAGTTCCTTTTCATGAAAAACCCTTATTATATTCGAAGAGGATCCAAATTTGATCTGATTGGCTATCTTGAATACAACTTAGCTACCTCTTAATAGGCTATCATAAATATCTTAACTTCCATTGGATGGCAAATTTACATCTTGGTGTTGAAGAAAAGTCTTTGTTCAAACTCCGGTTCTCTTATTAGCAACCTCGCGACTGTATTGTCTCCTTATCGCTGAGAGTTACCCTTAACTATGGTTTCTTTCTGAGATTTTCCACCTACCACATGATCAACTTCCTAATCAATGATTATCTCTTAGTCGCCAAATGAAATTACTTAACTCGTATTCTTTCTGAGACCCTGCGATTAAGGCTTCTAATAACTCATCTTAAACCTTAGTTTCCTTTTAGAGACATGGAAACTATGTAATCTCCTTGTCACTCAGAAAATTTTTTAAATAATAATTTACTTTTAGATAACACAAATATACTTTATCTCATAATCATTGAATAAATTTGCACTTGTCACATTTATCTAGAGATTTCCCGACTACCGTAGATATTGTTTTGTCTGCATCTGACGGTCTGCGCTACATCCCCAAATATTCAAGGAAAGCCCTAGTTTATTATGAGACTATGTGACTATCATTTCTAATTCGCCAGATATATTATTTACTTTAAAGTTTTCTTAGAGACTATGTGACCTAAAAATAACCGTTGCATTTTTTAACACTTGTCTCAATGTTATCCTTTTGTCTCTTAATCGCGGAATCATTTATGAATTTTCAAACTTTCTCAGTGACTTGACACCAACCTTTGGATCTTATTCTAATCTGATGGTTGTTGCCAAGTCTCATGATTTTTCATTTAACTCTTAATTTCTTCTGAGACCCAGTGACTAACATTAATATTGAAACCGTACATTTAAATTTGATTTACTTAGGAGACTTCATGACCAAAGGAACTCAGTGTCGCTGAAAGATTTTCAAATTTCTGGGTTTATAATGAGACTTCCCAACTACTGTTAGATGCAACTGAAGATGGACGGTCTGTGCTAAGTCTCCCTTCCATTTGAAGTATATTTTTTCTTTGGGAGACAACACGACCAAGGCATTTTTGCTAAGTCTCATAATAAGATGGAATATTCTTAGATGCTTTAAGAGACTTTGCAACCCGACTTTGAAAAAGGCACATGACATATCAGAGACTGTAAGTTATGATAAAGTAAATTCAAAATAGAAATATGACTGAGAGAATTATGGTTTTAGCCACTTTCGAATAGAGGATGACCTAGGACTTAGGGTTTTGGACATTTCTCACTGGATTCATGGCTAAAATCATCTTTTGCAAGGAAAAATTATAGCATTGGATAGGGATTTGACACTTAACGCAAACTTCTAACTGGGAACTCAAAAATTTTAAAAGCAAGACTTCAAAACTCAAAATACAACCAACATAAGGGAAGATATGTTGACATGAATGACAATCATTAATGATAGCATCAATCATAAATTTTCAACATAATATCCATTACATTCAAAATTCCCCCATGAAGAAATCTTGATAGTTACCACTCAAACATGAATACTCTACTTTGATGGATCTTACACCCAACATGGTTCAAGAGTAGGCATTGTATTCATCACACCCCAAGGTTGCACAATCCCAAAATCCTACAGGTTGTTATTCATTTGCACCAATAACATAGCAGAGTATGAGCCATTAGTCACAAGATGTAAAATTTCACTACAATGGAAACTCCCATTGCTTAGTGTGTACAGGGATTCACAGTTTGTCATCAATTAGGTCAATGATAAATATCAAAATAAAGATGAAAAGCTAATGCTATACAAGCATATGGTAGATCACTTCAAGAAGTAATTTGTTGAGATTGCATTTGAGAAAATACCATGCCAAGATAAAAACATTGTTGAGGCCATGGCCACCATTGTATCACTTCTCAATATTGAAGAAAATTAAGATCATTTTTAGTTATTAGTAGAACCCTTGTCTTATCCTTCTTATCAAGATCCTCATACTAGCATTATATGTCACATTGTTGGAAAAGATTCACCTTTGTACATAAATATTTACACATATATTAAGGAGAATGCACTACCACATGAATTATCTAATAACCAAAAATGAACCTTCCTTCACCAAGTATCCCATTATACCTTAATTTACAATACCCTATATTGATGAGGTCTCGACGGTACTCTCCTAAGATGTCTCAAACATGAAGAATCTCAAACTTCCTTAAGGGAAGTACATGAAGGTATCTATGGAACACACTCAAGTGGTTCTACTTTAGCTAAGAAGCTCATGCGTATAGGATACTATTGGCCAACAATAGAGATAAATTCCTTTCACTTTGTTCATAAATGCAAAACAAGTGTCAGATACATGGGAATCTTATTGACACACTAGCACAAGAGCTCCATCCTTTTACAACAACTTGACCATTTTTTGATAGGGACTCAACCTAGTGGGCCAGATATATCCTTCATCCTCTAATGGTCACAAATTTATTATCACTTCTATTGAATATTTTACCAAATGGATTGAAGTCATTCCACTTATTATAGAAACAGGGAAGCAAATTTCAATGTTCATCCCAAACTACATAATATGCAGATATGGAATCCCAATATATATTGTTAAAGATAATAGGAAAAAATTCAAAAATAAGGATGTAAATGACCTCTGTGAAAAATTATATATCAAATATAATTACTCTACCATATACTACCCTCAAGGTAATGACCAAGCCAAGGATTCTAATAATACTATATTGAAAATACTCAAAAAGATAGATGATGAAGTTGGCCATGATTGGATTGGCATGTAGAACTTAAACCTTCCTTATGGGTGTATCATATCTAAATCTAAACTTCTACTAAAGCCACACCATAATCCCTTGTATACAAGTCTAAATCCATCTTTCCCATCAACCTTGATTTTCCCTCTTTAAGAGTATCATTGAAGGGTCTTATCTGAGATGATGAGAACAAAGTATCAAGATTACAAGAACTACTAGATGAGAGGAGATAGAAATTTTTTTATCACTTGAAGTATATTAATAGAGGATTTCCTAAATCTATAATCACAAATTCAAGCCTCACATCTTTCAAGTGGGAGACCTAGTCCTAAAAGAAATCCCAAAAATCAACAAGATTGTGAAAAGAAAGGGAAATTTGCACCAAATTGGTTTGGTCCTTTGGTGATCATTTCTACTTATGGATTAGGGGCTTATTATTTATCAAAATCAAAAGGTGAAAAATTGGGTGAACCAATCAATAGTATGAATCTTCACAATTTCTATGCTTAAATCCCAATGAAAGGGAGAAAAATACAAGAAAATTTGAAAAATGAGAAAAATACAAAAACAATAAAATAAACATAAAAAGTGCAATAAAATAATGTGGCTAAAACTTGGAAACAAACTCTATTTGTGATTAGTTATCTCTTCTATCTATTAGTATTTCTTTTACTGTATCCATTCCATTTGTATATACCTTATCTATACACTTATCTACCTATCATATCCACCCCATTTGTACATATCTAATATAAAATCTCATCATTTATTGGTGTTGAAATTTCCATCCAACTACCTCATAATAAATTCTTGAATCTTCCATTCAGACACCTTTCTTCATCCATAATAATTCAATCCTTTACTTGATTGGGAACATATCCTTGACCTAGTCAAGGAAGTGGATTCTTGAAAGTCGTATTTTAGAGGATAATGGGATCACATTTAAAATCTTAAGATGACAAACATAATCATATTGAACTTAAAGTGAAGTGTATACATCATACAATGATATGTAAGAGATTAAACATGTTGGTGCTCAAATCAAGAGATTGGATTTCCTATGGACTTTCCAATCCAATGCTGGGAAACCCAAGTGATTTTCCAACAAACAAGGTTTCAACCTATTCCAAGTATCAACCTTCTTCAATTTTGGCTCTGCAAAACCAAGGCTAGTAGGCCTATACATTAACTTATCCTTCAAGTTAAAAGGCTTTTTATAGCAGATAAGAAACACTTCAACCTTCTCTCTCAAGTATGGCAAGGTACTTGAAATAAATCTAACTGAAAGTAATATATCATGAACTATAAATTGAAATACTTTAAGTAACTGAAATAATGTTTAGTAAATGTGTATGTAATTTGAAATGAATAGATAGATAAGATATCACAAAATTATAAACAATGAACTAATTAACTATAATCCAAATAATGATTAGACCAGTGCTTTATTCTACCGTGGGAAATAGAGTCAAGATCATTCCAATCTTATGTTCAACCTCAGAGACAGTTTTACAAGAAAACTTATCACTTCAAAGGTGGTATGGAATGAAAATTCAACCTTGAAACAAGTTCAAAGATATTTCAAAAGGATACTACTTCTCAAATGATAGACCAATTGACTGAGGCCTCAATCAACAGAATCTAACCATGCAAAATGAGAAAAACCAATTGATAATAAAGACTATGAAACGGATTAGGAAGTATGCACATCAAACTGTAACTTTGAAGAAGTTCTATTGATTTATCCGAGGGACTAATTATAAAATGATAATGAAACTATTACACATGTGAAATAAAAATGACTTATCTTTATTGATTTAAAAAAAATAGTACATCCAGGTCCATGTTACAGTTGTTGATCCAAAACTATCCAAATATGTGAAATTGTATTATATTATATTGTCTTGTCTCTTTACATTTTACATTATCTATATATGTGTGTGTGTGTGTGTGTGTGTGTGTGTGTGTGTGTGTGTGTTTGAGTGGATTCCACACCTCTTTAGGGTGAAAAGACACAACCCTTATTACAAATTATTTTGAAAAAATAATAAACTAACTAAAAAATAACTACCTAACTTTCGGATTTGGATTTGGTCGAAAATCCAAAACACCTCATGAAAAGATAATATTTCTATTGGAGATAGGAAATTTGATTTCGCGAACTAATTCATTTTTAGATTTTTAAATTTTGACCATCTTCAACCTTTGTCAACATCATCTTTGTAGTAGGTTAAAATTCCAGCATTTTTTGAAGGCTTTGATTAGTTAGTTCTATTTATTTGTGCCATAAAGCTTCCTTTGATTTTTTTAGTATGGAGAAACTTGCTTCTTGATAATAGATTAGGACTTATAAATTCTCAAAATTTAGGGTACCACCAGTGGCTCTTTCTGGGGATGTATGCTCCCTGTGAGCATAGCGAGATTCCAGCTATCTCTAGAGAAGCAGACCAAGTATCCACACTTAATATGATGCAAAGTGAATTTTGGTGGCCCCAGGCCCCTCCAAAAAAAGTGAACACTTTTACTTCCCTCTATCAAACACATAATTCTGATCATGTAATACTTTGGATCTCCCGAATATGATGCCACCATTCTCATGGACAACATCCATTGCTTTATTAGCATGCTTTGAATTTTTTTTACCCTTAGAAAAGTCAGTAGGTGCACTATAGTCCTTGCTAAACAGAAGATCCCCATGCATTTGATCAACCCTACAAGTAACTAGATTAAGCTCTTCTACTTAGATACCTTTATGTACACAATCTTCCCTATACTCAAGATGTTGTTTCTCTTCATAAAAAGGATTTGGAGATAACTGACATTCAGGAACTTCCTTCTTATCAAGAATTTGATCAGATCGGATACTCAGATAATTTTCAGAACTAATCTTCAACACATTCTCTTCATTATGTTTGTTTGATTCCATCACATCTTCACATGTTTGTGTTGGCAAGTTGACTCTTAGGGAGAATGTGAATTATTTTGTGTTTTCATTATGGCAATAAAGTCATATGAAGTTTTGTCAAGTAAACTTGTAAGACAAAATGGCTAAGTATAGAAGACAAAGTAGAACAGAGATATGCAGTCAATCAGAGCACTAGCGCATGTGCGACAGAACGAATCAAGACATGCACATTCACACATAAGCTCTATGATATGTTTTTATGCTTACACTATACACACATGGTATGTAATGTCAGTACGGACAAGTTACAGAAAGATCAAGTATACTAGCAGTTCAGAAAATAGAGTATGAAGCCAACTTCAGTTTTTTTTTTATTAGCGTGTAATCTTTTGTTTTGTAAAGGCTAAGCACCTATTGTAATACTTTTTTAATCATGTATTAAATATTATTGTAAACACACTTAAACCAATTTGTTTGGAAGCGTTGTGAATGTTGTTTTTGGGCCGACTAAGGTCTTGTTTATAGTTGCGTCTATTCAGGCATGAACATATATATATATGTAACATGCAAAGTTGTATTAGAGTGTGTTGAAGAAATATGCAGAAGAGAGATATAGAAGAACAATATAAAATGTCAGAATGAGATAAAGCTCTTGAAGATTATAGGAGCATCAACGCATAACCAAAATTGATCAGACAAGTGTGTCACATACAACACTTCACTTTTGGATATAGTGTATATCTATTATCAAGGAGGTTGTAGCCTTCATCCTATTGAGCAGTGAGCTTCTTGGATAGTGAGTCCTCACCCCTAAAATGCTTATTTGTAAAAGACTCCTAACAGGGTCAGACCCTTAACCTGGTCATTGTACTTGCATTGTAAAGACTGCTCCTAATAGGACAAAGGAAATTTAACAGGTTCATTAAACTAGTGCAATATTTGTGGGTGCTAATTCCCACCGGGGTTTTCCTTTGATCAAGGTTTCCCTATAATCATATCATGTGTTAAGTGTTCTTTTATTAAGATTCAATTGATATATATTTGGTTTATGTTTAAGGTTTCTGAAATATAATAAATAGACAAACACTGATTCAGCCCCCCCTCTCAGTGTTTCTAACAATTGGTATCAGAGCTATGGTCCTCTGAAAGGAATTTTAAACACTTGAGGAGATCATGGATTCAACATAAGTGAAACATCTGAAAAAGAATCTTGAAGTAGCCCTTGAAGATCTTGACAGATCTGAAAAAGAAAATGAGGAACTTAAACTAAAAGTTGATGGCTCTCAAATGATTATTAAGAAATTAAGGATAGATCTGAAAGATTTCTCTACCAATGATTTGGGAAAAATGGTCAAGAAGTTGAATGAAGAAAACATGTCTTTGAAAGATAAAATTAACAATCTGAATGAACAACTTATAGATAGCCTAACAACCATTGAAGAAAAGACCAAAGAGAGAAAACAATTAGATGATGAACTTATGCAAGAGAACCTAAAAATCTTGGAATTAGAAAACATCAAGAAAAATATAGAATCTGAACTAACAGAAGCAAAAGACAAGATTGATAAACTACACACAACTTCTGATCTAATTCAATCACAACTGTATGAACAAAAGTTAAAAGGTGATACCACTGGTATGGGATACAGTGTAGCTCAAATTGAAATCAATTCAATACAAGAAAGAAAGAAATCACAAGAGACATCCACTAAAGCAAAGAAGACTGAGAATATTGCAAAGGCTAAAAATGAACCCCCTAAAGATGAACTCAAGAAAGTTAACAAAACTTGTTATGCTTGTAACAAGCATGGACACTTGGAAAGAGATTGTAAAGAAGTAAGACCTTTTAATGGTTATTTTTACTCCCCTAATAAGTTTGGTCACAACGCTATACATTGAAGAAAAAATCAAAGAAATCAGTCACAACAAAACCAAAGAAACATGACTCAATACAATTAGAGAAATCAACCTCAAAGAAACCTTCAGAACATTACATGTTAGATATGTAATTACAATGGACACACAGCCAAGTAGTGTAGCATGATGAATAACACCATCAGACCTCCTATCATTTGTCATTCATGTGGAAAAGAAGGACACATCTCAAGGTTTTGTAGGTCTAGAGCACAAAGACAAGAGAATCCTAAAAAGTCACTAAATAATTAGGAGAAGTTAAGTTTGTACAAGCCAAAACTCAATCAGATAAAATTTGGGTTGAAGTAAAGAAGGACAATGAAGAGAACAAGGTAGTAGATGCATCCTCAGTGGATGCACCTTCTACTTCTGGATAGTTAACCCTCATGGTCTTAGGGGGAGCTATTCTAGCTCTAAACCCCTGCGTGGCTGGTATACTCACCTCCGAGTATGTGCCTATGGATTCATGTACATAATCACAAAATAAGGTTGTATGCATGCATGCATTTCCTTTACGTGATTCAGAATAAAGTTTGAAATTCTCTTTGCAGATCGCTTTACGGAAATGAGCATTAAATGTAATAATCTTTTATATAAAGTGGTAAAAGATCTTTAAACCTCACTTTGCATTCAAGATTGAGCATTCAAAGAGAACTTGAGCATTGAGCAGAAAAACACTACAGGTTAAGGAATTGGTTGGTTTGTGAATGTATTAAAGATTGAAACAGAACCCTAGTAGTTGCATCATTTCAGAATCACCATGAAACCCTACTTAATCAAGTTACAAGTAAGTATGACAACCCCTGTTGTATTTGACATTGCTAAAAGGAAGAGATTTTTCTTTAAGAAGCATCCATTCAAGTCTATATTAGATGATATTGAAGGAGCATTCTCTAAGACTCTGCTTGGAGTCATACACGTAGAAGACATTTGCGCTTACATCTACTGTAAGAAGGAAACCATTGGGGACAACAGCATAGCAACTCTTATGGATTCAATGATGAAACCTGATTATTCATTCAAAGATGAATACGCGCATCTTACTGACAACCCTATTTTTGAGTATTCTAACATGCACGAGTTCTACGAGCCAGAATGGGTTAAAATCCTATTGAGTAGGATACATGATGACCTTTATTAGATTGGTTAAGTTCCTATCCACATAACCTCAGACCTAATTCATGAAATGACTAGACTTCCTAAGACTGGACTAGTTCTTCCCACTGGTAAGGATGTTAAAAAGTAGGCTGAACAAGTTTTCTTATCCAGAAGTGATAGGTGCGACATGACAGTTGATCCCATTGAGGCCGATGACATCAAATTGGTTACTATGATTCTAGGTTACAAGTTCCAGCACGCAAGCAAACTAAATAGTGTATTTGTAGCTACTATATTGGAAACAATCAAGATGGTAAAGGATAATACTTAGTATAACCTATGTGAGATATTGTGCGCACAGGTGATTGATAACATTAGAGTTGTCAAGCATGACAAGAGAAAAATATTCAGATTTGGCTCTTTGATCATCTATCTCTACTTCCACATTGTTGGTAAAATTTCCAATCTTTACCTAGATAGGAGTAAACCTACTGATGCAGAGTGCCAAGAAAAAAGGTGATGGGTTCCCAATAACTTAGTCAAATTCACAAGTAACCCACTAGGCTCCTAAGGCACTTCAAAGGCTTATTACCCATAAACTCCAACCCTTGACTCCAAA
>MU228246.1:3789977-3800296 GCA_018584345.1 Thuja plicata | reverse complement strand
CTACTAGAACCTATCCAATGACTCATCTACCATATGAAATCCTAAAATCCTATTTCATGCCCTCTTTACAACTTTTCCACATATGAGTCCATTTGGACCTTATACAACATTATAACTTTTTATGCTTACATGAACCATAATTGGTGCAAGGACTGCCCAATTCACCCTAGAAGATGTTCCCTGACCCCTGTAATGCCTTGGATCTTCACTGTGCCCCTGATAAGCATATGATGCTCCTGCATCACCTACTATGTCTTAGATATCACTCAAGGATACATTAGAGAGCAGCATGAAGGATTCAATGGACATGGAGATCAAAACATTTAGAATCAAGATGCAGAAAAGGTTCAGAATACCAGAAAAGATAGTTGATAAGTAGAAAGACACTATATGCTTCATGGTAGAAACTGACTATACTTGTATGGAGGTTGTTGAACCTAGAACCAAATGGATTCATCCACTTGGCTATGAAGTTTAAGAACATGTGTTAGAAGGATATGCACAAGTTATTTTATCTGTGCCCAAAGATCCAAATGAACCAAGATGGGGAACATACAGAGAAAAGACAAATCAAGTCAATTATGTCTTATAAAGTGCTGAAAACAAAAGGAAGGCATCAAGGATTACTATAAATATCCTAAAATTTCATGGGGTTACACAAGAAGACCTAGACAGAGATAGGGAAGCTAAGATTGCTAAAGAAATTGAGAAAACTCCTACAGAAGTGAAAATGGAAAAGTTTGATGATATGCTTAAGAAGAAGAAGAAGAAATCTGATGAAGCTACATCTACGCCATCAACCACCATTGATCTAGAATCCTCTCCACCTTCTATACCCAGTAAGTTAACCAGAAGGAAGAAGCAAGTTCCTACAAGTCATCCATCCTCAAGGACCACAAGGAGCAAGGTAGAGAACACTCAAGCCCCTCCTGAGGTAGGATTTAGACCTAGTCTAATAGTCCTAAAGAATAGAATTGTTAATGAAGGAAGACTAGGATCTATCAAGAATGTCTATGAAAAATACCAAGAGATAGACAAATAAAAAATTCACTCTATGATCATCTCTCACATGATTAAGTTCAAGAGGACAGTATTGGAACTTAAAATAGTAATACCAGACAAGGTATGGGACATACTTGATGTATTGAAAAGGCAATAAATTGAAGAGGATATGAGGATAAGAGAAGAAACATTAGACAATCTTCTTCCAGTTTTCTCACGTGATGAGAAAACCATTCTATTGGATCTAGTAAAGCCTCATCTTAGAACCAAAACAAGAGTTCTCCATATCAGGAAACAAAGAATATGAACTGGTTGGTGAAGAGACTCAAAAAGAATTTGAGTGAGTATTTATGGACAGACATATGTATCCATTAACATTGCCTATAGCAAAGGTAACTCTAGTTACTCCCAAATAGGTTACAGAACCAGTGATTCAAAATGCACCTAAGACAGGTCCACAGGTTTCAGCGCCCTCAGTTTCAATAGCTTCTGATACAATCAAAGATTCAAGAGAAACTATTGTGATTGATGATATCAAGATATCCATGACCGCTTCTAACAATGATATGGACAAAGTTGAAAAAGAATTTGTAAGCACTAAAGAGACCAAGGAAGTATTCACTGATGACACATCTTTACAAGATAAAGTTCCCTCTAAAGATTCAACAGATTTGAATAAAGAGGAAGACAATCAAACTAATGAAACACCAGTTATGGAGATCCCAGTAAAAATTGAATGTATGGATACTATTCAGAATTCTATATTCACCCCATCCATTCAACCATCAACTTTATTGTTGTCAAGTTTAACTCATGACTTAGCAAATCTAGATGCGTGGGGAGAAGAAGACTTGATCAAGATCAGTGTCCTAGTCATGGAAAAATCCAAAGAGAAACAAGTTACGAGAAACCCTCTCTTTTTAGAGTCAATGAAAATTTTGAATGACCTAGTGCCTATAGACAAGAAAGTGGCTAAAATTCAGTGAGTTGATGATGTAGATAGCATCCTAACAAGCTTCAAGGCACACTTTACAAGTCTAGTAGACTCGGATACTAGAACTGCAAAGGAAGAGTATAAAAAGGAAAGATTGAATGAATTGGTAAATAATTTTTCTTTAGGTTTAAATTCTTTAAATATTGGTTAGACAATATTGAAATATTTGGCATCAAAAGGCAGAAAGGTAATAGCAAATTGCATGGAAAGAGGCAAATTCACCTTTGAGCATATCAAAAAGATAGAAGAGGCATATATCTTGGTTGATAACATAAGAAAATTAGTTGAAACATCATCCCAAGACATAAAAATCTACAAAAACATCTATCAAGGGCAGATAGACAAGCTTAAAAAAGCTAAAATGGAGATCAACAAGATAAGGATCAGGCAGACTCAACTGAGAAATTCACTTGCGCCCTCCTTAGCAGTTTTGAATGAGAACATCAAATAGATAGATGCAACCATTGTTACCTATGATAAAGGACCCAGCATGGATCTGACAAAAATGGAAAAGCTTACATATTCCCTATGCGCCCATCTAAAAATAGTTGATGCACTGAAGGCATTCTGGCAGCAAGAGATCAAGAATCTGGAAATAGCTTATCCAGATGTATATGTTTATATATGTTAAGAAGTATGAATAGAAGAGGATGACATACAGTTTTTTGGTGTTAGTCAAAGTTTGAGTAACTTGGCCACATTATTTTGTTACCATTAATGAAAAAGGGGGAGATTGTTGGAAAGTTGACTCTCAGGGAGAATGTGACTTATTTTTGTGTTTTCATTATGGAAAAAAATTCATATGAAGTTTTTTCAAGTAAACTTGTAAGACAAAGTGGCTAATTATAGAAGACAGAGCAGAACAAAGATATGCAGTCGATCAGAGCACTAGCGCACGTGTGACAGAATGAATCAAGACATACATGTTCAAACATAATCTCTATGATATGTTTTTATGCTTACACTATACACGCATGGTACATAATGTGAGTACAGACAAGTTACAGAAAGATCAAGTACACTAGCAGTTCAAAAAATAGAGTATGAAGTCGACTTCAGTTTTTTTTTATTAGCGTGTAATATTTTGTTTTGTAAAGGCTAAGAACCTATTGTAAATATTGTGTAATCATGTATTAAAAATTATTATTAACATGCTTAAACCAATTTGTTTGGAAGCGTTGTGAATGTTGTTTTTGGGCCTACTAAGGTCTTGTTTATAGTCGCGACTATTCAGGCATGAACATATATATATAACATGCAAAGTTGTATTAGAGTGTGTTGAAGAAACATGAAAAAGAGAGATATAGAAGAGCATTATAAGATGTCAGAATGAGGTAAATCTCTTGAAGAGTATAAGAGGATCAACACATAACCAAAACTGATCAGACAAGTGTGTCACATACAACAGTTCACTTTTGGATATAGTGAATATCTATTATCAAGGAGGTTGTAGCCTTCATACTATTGAGTAGTGAGATTCTTGGATAGTGAGTCCTCACCCCTAATATATTTATTTGTAAAAGACTCCTAACAGAGTCAGACCCTTAACCAGGTCATTGTACTTGCATTGTAAAGACTGCTCCTAACAGGGCAAAGTAACTTTAATAGGTTCATTAAACTAGTGCAATAGTTGTGGGTACTAATTCCCACTGGGGTTTTCCTCTGATCAAGGTTTCCCCATAATCATATCATGTGTTAAGTGTTCTTGTATTAAGCTTCAATTGATATATATTTGGTTTGTGTTTAAAGTTGCTGAAATATAATGAATAGACAAACACTGATTCACCCCCCCCTCTCAGTGTTTCTAACAGTTTGATACAACTTCTACTCATAGGATGACATAATGCATGTCTCACTTTATAAATACATTTCCCCATACATATTTTGAGTTCCATCATCTTCAAAATGATCACTAGGCCCACTGTCTTTATCAGGATGTTGATGGACTTGATTGCATAGAAAATATTATTCAAATAATGGATTTAAGGATATAGAGAACTCATGCATATCTCTACATGAGAGATTTCATCTTAAAATTCTTCATGTTCATATGTTGTATGTTTTTCTATTTCATCTCCATTATTTGATTCATAAAATTTATCATCTTATTCATCTAGTACCCCCTGAGTATGTATTGATCCATCAACTTGCTTATCATGGTGCATTGAGAAAAAATTTGACTACTCTTCTCAACATGTTTTTTATATTCCATGTTTAGTAAATATGAGATTTCTTTTGTACTGAGAAGAAATTCTTCCTCATCATCATGGTCAGTGATACCTGTTTCCATACACATCTCATAATGTACAGATTCTTCTTCAACCTGATCCAAATTGTCTTCCTCTATGCCATCATTCTTTTCTTCCCTTAATACCTCACATATTTGCTCAAGAAAAACTATTAGTTGAGAATCATGTTAGATTCCTAACTCACAAAGTTTATCCATTAATTCCCTTCCCAGAGGTCTGAAATATAAAGGTATTTCCCAATAGATCTTTATCATTCTCATGAAAAAAAGTAGTACAGGTTCACCTTTATGTTGGAGATTTACTTCTGGTAGCTAGTTGATTGTATGTTTGTCATTGATGACAACATATAATATACAACAGTGTTCTGTATGTACTTATCAGAATGATGGTATCAATACTTGCATGGTTATGTTCATGTTGTATACATGTTTATTATGTTGTGATCATACACACAGACTCAGACATGAATTTTTAGTTGTGTTGTGTAATTCTGTTATGTGGCAGTTACAGTTTTTGGAGTTTGTCTGTACAGAGCTGACGTATTGCATTGGTTCTTGAGTTGCGCCTATCTTCAGGATATGCGTGAGTATATTCATGATTAGTTATGAGTTGATGATAGTTATCTAAAGGTGCCAAACATGTTTCAAGAAGATTGCTAAGTTAGACTTAATTTGGTGAGGTTGACTTAGTGAAGCGTCGCGTCTATTCAGTTTATATTTGCGCGGTTGTAATTATGCTTGCGCGATTAGTAAAGCCGAAAAGGATCTTATGAAGAGTTGTCTTACAGGTCCCATTATCTCATACTTTGAGGAAGATACTTATAGAAATTCATTTGTGATACGCTAAGTGTGAATGATATGAAAAGAGAAAGAAAATGTACAGAGAAGAATATCAGTTGTGGTTCATTCATCAAGGGACTATGTGAAGAAGAAGTAGAAGATTAAAATACATTGGAACTGATCAAGAAAATAGGTCTACTCTATATTTCATCATCAAATATAGTGCATATCTATTCTACAAAAGTTTGTATCCTTCACCATTGAAGCAGTGAGCTTTTTGGATAGTGAGTCCACCACCCCTAACAGGGTTATTCATAAAAGACTCCTAACAAGGTCCGACCCTTAACCAGGTCACTATACTTATTGCATTGTAAAGTAAAACTCCTAATAGGGTTTAAATATCTTCTAACAGGGATTACTATAAACAAGTATAGTTCATTTTGGGTACTAATTCCCACTGAGGTTTTTACCATTTGGTTTCCCCATAACCAAATTACGGTGTTGTCTATTTGTGTTATCTGAATGTGCATTTTCTTTATTATATTCTAGAGTTAATAAGATTAAAGAATTAGATAAGATGATAACTGATTCACCCCCCCCCTCTTAGTTATCCTTTGGGACTATTCTAACAATTGGTATCAGAGCCAAGTTCCTTGAAGAAGAAGCCTAACAGCTTAAGGTAGATCAGATGTCTTACTTCAGAAAAGAGAGCCCTAAGTTCTATGGACAAAACTATCTGGATTGGAAAAACAAAATGATAACACATCTACAGTGTGTTGTTTTTGATATCTTTGAGATAGCCACACAAGAAGTTGGTATTCCCTCTTTAAAATATCTATCAAGAGATGATGCTACTAGTAAACAGAAGGACACATTCACAGCTAATGTAGTAGCTAAAGAAGCCCTTGTAAGTGCATTATCTGACAGTGAATTTGTTATGTATGTGGAGCCTAATCAAACTTAGGTTATTTTAGTGTGGTTTCCCCCCAGACTTATCTACAGGGGTTTGGGGGTAGCGCCCCCAATCTTAGAGTCAAGGGGTAGAGCACATTGTGGGGTCCTGGGGCAGTGCCCCAGGCGGGGTCAAGCGGCAGAGCCATCAATTACTTAATAATATTGTAAAGGGTTGGCCATCAATTTTCTATTCATCAAAGTATTTTCTGCCCTAATTAGGTTATGTCAAAAATACTTGTGAAAATGGCTTAGGGTTTGAGATTCATGGTATGAGGGATTTTGTAGCTTCCTGTGGTGGTATTGAGTTGCAGGTTTCAGATTGTAATCACTGGATAATAGTAAAGACATTGGACTCACTACTGGTGGTCGTAGCCCAGGGATTGGGTGTACCACATTAAATTTTTGTGTTATTGTGTTCTCTTATGTGTGTTAATATTTGCATTTTTCTGCTTATTATTCTAACAGAATTTTCTGAGATCAAGAAATTAGACAAGGCATACACAGTATGGAAGTATTTATAAGACATGTTTGAAGGAGATGTTCAAGCAAAGAATGCATGTAGGAAGACATGGAAAAATAAATACAACAGTCTTGAGATGTTACCTGAAGAGAACATTAGAGCCTGCAATCAAAGGATAAATGAAGCAGTCTCTGGAATTAGAAACAATGGTGGAGAAATATTAGAAGAAGATATAATGGACAAGTTGTTGACTACCTTAACATCAGACTATGAAAACAAGATAAGTATTCTAGAGGAAACCATGCAATTTTCACAAGACTTCAAGAGAGAGACTTTGATCAGTAAAATCTCTATATTTGAGATATCAAGATTGAAGACTGGACCAAAAGGTGAAACAACCTTCAAATCCTCAATTCATGGTAAGAAATCTCACATCTCTAGCAACAATGAGAAAGAAGAAGTTGATGAAGAACTAGAAGAAATCATTGCCATGATTTCTAGAAGAGAAAAGAAAGGAAAAGGTAAATATGAAGGACAACTTCCATTCAAATGTTTTTCATGCAACAAGATCGGTCACTTTGCATCCAAGTGTCCTACAAGAGTAAAGAAATTCAGATCTAACTATAAACCTAAATACAGGAAGGAATGCTATCATGCTGAAGAAGGTGTAACTGATGAAGATTCAGGAGAAGATGAAATTGGATTTTTTTCCCTTAAAGACATGGAAAAAGTGATTGAGCATATGGACATTGAAGATATAAAGGAAACACAGGAGTTAGCCCTAATTTCCAAAGTAGACATCAGAACTGATTGGATCATTGACAGTGGATTCTCTCATCACATGACAGGTGATAAAGACAGATTGTTTCATCTAGACAAGTACAAAGGTGGTATGGTTATATTTGGAGATAACATTCCTAAACCTATCATAGGCAGAGGATCCATCACCCTGGATGGAAAGAACATGATAGATGATGTTCTGTATGTTGATGGATTACATCACAATTTACTAAGTGTTGTACAACTACTTGACAAAGGTTATCATTTGGAATTCAAAGACAACAAATACATTATTAGAAAAAAAGAAGGAGACATGATTGCATCAGGCTCCAAAATAAAAGGTAATGTTTTCCAGCTCAATTCGGATGTAAGTTGTTTTGTTGCAAAAGTGGATGACAGTTGGTTATGGCACAAGAGAGTGTCATATCAATTTTGATAATATAGTAAAGATAAGCAATGTCAAGGCAGTTAGAGATCTTCCAAGTATTACAAGACCAAATGCCACAATATGCAGAGAATGTGTTATGGGAAAGAATGTAAGGAGTTCTTTCAGAAGCAAGCAGAACTCAGCTGAAAACAAGTTAGACCTAGTGCATACAGATTTATGTGGTCCTACTCAAACCAGGTCATATTATAGAGAAAGGTATTTCATTTTGTTTGTTGATGATTTTTCAAGAATGATGTGGGTTGCGTTCTTAAAGGAGAATTCTGAAGCCTTTGAGAAGTTCAAAATATTCAAAGCCAAAGTAGAGAATGAATCTGGATTAAAACTAAAGTGTCTGATATCAGATAGAGGAGGAGAATTCACCTCTGACTAGTTTTATGAATATTGTGAAGAACATGGAATTAAAAGATAGTTGAGTGCACCCAGAACCCCACATCAGAATGTGATAGCAGAAAGAAGGAACGGGATCATACTTGATACAACGCGCACTATGATGATTGAAGGAAAAGTTGCGCACACCTATTGGAGAGATGCAGTTAATACATCAGTCTACAGTATCAATAGAACTCAACTAAGGCCAGGCGTAGATAAGACACCTTATGAAATTTGGTTTGGTAATGTACCTATAGTAAAATACTTCAGAATCTTTGGCAGGAAGTGCTACATCAAGAGAGATGATGGTGTTGGTAAGTTTGATGCTAGAAGCTATGAAGGTATTTTCCTTGGTTACTCTACTAAAAGCAAAGCATACAGATGTTTTAGTTTGAGATTAAAGAATATAATTGAAAGTACTCATGTAAATATTGATGAGAAGTTCATGGTTCAAGAAAGGTATTACGAATATGCACCTATGATTGAGGATGAACCCAGGCCGAGCAGTAAAGACACTGTTATTGAAGAAATGTTTGATTGCATTGATGTTTCATGTAATGAACCTGCATCAAGCAAAGAAGTATCATAGATTACAGATGAGGATGATACACCAAAAGTTTCAAAGTTCACATCTAGATATCATTCAAAGGAGGATATCATTGGAGATCAGAGCCGCAGTGTGTTGACCAGATCAAAAGCAAAAAGGTTAACAGTTCAATTTTGGGGAGAGTCCTTTTACGAGTTAACTGAATGTGTTGTCATGAGGGTTTGCTAGATTAGGGGAAATGGATCCTCATTAGGGGGATTCTTCTCTCATTTGAACATAATAGGTTTTGGGAGAATTTTTGGAAGCTTTGGTGTGTGCTTGGTTTTGGAGCATAATTTTGGAATTCTCCTTGCTTGGATTTTGCATTGTGTATTCTTCAACAATTATTGAGGTAGGGTCTTGTTCATGTCAATTTTGTTTTTCGGATCCCTGTCTTCTATGCATCCGAAAAGCTATGAATCCTTGCTTGGTCATTCCTTGCTTGTTTATTTTGTGTTTGAGGGTTTCAATTGGAAAAAATATTTTTTAGATCATTTTGAGGTTTTATTCAAGTTTGCATGTTAGATATGTGCTTGTGGGCATAAGGGGTTTCATTTTATAGCATCAAGAGTAAATGGGTATTAGGGTTTCTAGTTTGAAATTGTTGTTGAAATATGTGTTTATGAAAACTTAGATCTTATATTTTCATTGTTTATCATTACTTGGCATAGTCCAGTTATGTTGTCCGATTTTTGTTGGAAAATTCCCTATGAATTTCCTAGAAAATGAAAAATTAACCTAGACTATAGTTTAACTATATAGTGGTTTAAAAATAATTTCCCCTTTTGAAATTGCTCTTTTGAGATTATTGCTTAAAAAAAAATGCTCTCTGTTTAATATATAGAGTTAAATAAAAATGACACCAGTCAAAAAAAAAAGGGAAAAAACAAAAAAATGAAAGACCTTTATTGTTATTTTGTATTTCAGAATTTAAAGAAAAAAATAAAAAAATAAAAAAAAATGTAAACTACTTGATAAAATTTTGTTTTAATAAAAAAAAAAATGTAAAAAAAAAAGTATTGGTTTGGAGTGGGTGGCGGGGGCCACCGCACCCCTCCCCATGCGGCGCGGTTTCCACTGCTGTAGGGTGGGACCGCAGAGCCTGCGGTACCCCACTGACAGTGGGGCCGCAGGGTGTCTGTGGTACCCCACCTGCAAGTGGACCGTGGTCCCCGTGGTAACCACTGTGATAATAGTGGCCTGCGTGGGACACCCGCGGGATAGGAGGTAAGGAGGGGGGTGGGGCCCACGGGACCCCCCCAAATATATGTTTTTTTTATTTTGTTTGTTTTTTTTAGTTTTATTTAATTAAATTTATTTTAATTAAAATTAGATTATTTAAATATTGATTAATATGATTTTAATTTAATTAAACTTGTTTAATTTAAATTTCGTTAATTAACTTTTGTTTAATCCTTAAATTAAGTTAGTTAATTTTAAATTAACTCGGTTAGTTTTAAATTGAGTTATGATTAAAAATCAGAATTAATTTATTACTAATTCTTAAATTAGTTGAGTTAGTGTAAATTAGTTTATGGGGATGTCGTCATTAGGAGGGATTCATTTACGGGAAATGATGGTGCCTATGTGGTTTAAACATTAGGTCTATTAGGGGATTTATTCTCTCTTTGTTGGAAATGGACTAGTGTTAAACATTTAGACCTATGGTACTAATTAAGTCAAATAGAGATGTATTTG
>MU228246.1:3767792-3783045 GCA_018584345.1 Thuja plicata | reverse complement strand
TCAAGCTTTCCATTTCTATCATCCTTTAAGACATAACATTGACTACCAAATATTTTGAAGTAACTTACATTGGGTGTTTTACCATACTATAGCTCATAAGGTGTCTTCTTTGTGTCCTTCTTCAATTATACTCTGTTTATTGTGTAGACAACAGCACTGACAGCTTCCCTCCAGAAGATTTGGGTGATGCCTTTCTCTATCATCGGTGTTCTAGCACAATCAACTATTGATTTGTTACTTCTCTCAACAATCTCATTTTGTTGTGGTGTTCTTAGTGTAGAAACCTGTCTTTTTATACCATGCTCATTACAGAAATTAGTGAATTCATCTGATAAAAATTCTCCTCCTCTATCTGAACTCAAGCATTTCAAATCCTTACCACTTTGTTTTTCTATCATAGCCTTATACCATTTAAACATCTTGAATACTTCAGATTTATCTTTTAGAAACATGACTATCATCATTCTAGAGTAATCATCAATAAAGAGAATAAAATATCTATCTCCATAATAACTCTTTGTCCTCATTGGTCCACATAAATCAGTATGGACTAATTCTAGAATGTCATCAGATGTATGGGTTTTACTTTTGAAACTAGACTTAGTCATTTTACCTTTTTGACAATTCTTGCACATGATGTTGTCGGGCTTTGTCATTGTCGGTAAGCCTCTTACATTTCTCCTTTTGCTTATATTCATCATGTTGTCAAAATTCACATGACACAATGTTTTGTGCCACAACCATATGTCTCTGTTTCTAGTTATTAAGCAAGTGGTGTTAGTATCATTTAGATATAGTAAGTTACCTTTAGTCTGTTCACCGGTACCAATCATTTTTCCTAATTCATTGGAGATCTTTGCCTTCTTATTCTCAAATGCTACTCTGTGACCTAAATTACTCATCTGAGAAACACTCAATGGATTATAATTCAATCCTTTTACCCAATAAGCATTTTCACATTTAATCAGGTAATTCAACATTATAGTTCCTTTACCTTCAATTGGACAAGGTGTATCATTACCCATTCTTACTATTCCACCATTATAATAC
This sequence comes from Thuja plicata, assembly GCA_018584345.1. Taxonomy (NCBI): domain Eukaryota; kingdom Viridiplantae; phylum Streptophyta; class Pinopsida; order Cupressales; family Cupressaceae; genus Thuja; species Thuja plicata. The sequence goes on along the minus strand of MU228246.1, from coordinate 3,781,995 downwards.
TCAAAAGTGTTAAAATTTTCTTTATCACCAGTCATGTGGTGAGTGCAGACACTATCTATAGTCCAAATGTCATTCTTGCTAACCTTAGATATGAGTGTATTTTCTACATACCTTTCATCTTCATCTGAATCATCCTTCATAGCTACAAATACCATCTCAATGTCTTCATCAGGTTCGGTGTCAGTATCTTCATCTTTGAAAATAGCTAGGTAGCTAGCCTTCTTTCCTTTGTCCTTGTAGTCTCGGGTATCTCTTCTTTATGATCGTCGGTAACCTCTATAATCTTTGTTATCACCTCTGTCAGATTTCTTCTCAAAAGATTTGTCATTACTTCTGTCATCTTTTCTTCTGTTAGGACATCTTGTAGCAAAGTGTCCAATCTCTTTACAAAAGAATACAAGTGGTAAATTTCCTTTGTATTTACCTTTTCCTCTCTACATTCTTCTAGCCATAAGTTCTTCTATTTCATCTAGATCTTCTTATTCACTTTCAATTTCACTATCTCTTCTAGATGTGTGTCTATGACTTGATTTTCTTATTCTCATAGAAGACTTAAATGCAGACTCTAAGTTTGGTAAGACACTATTATCAAAGTTATTCATCTCAAATGAAATCATTCTACCAATTAAACTATCAAGAGTAACTGTATTGTTTGCTACTTGTCTCATTTCTTGAATGGAAGAAACTCTAATAGCATATACACGCAGTAAGGTTCTTAAGATTTTGCTTACCACTGTCTCCTCTTCAAGTGTACCTCCAAATCCGTGTATAGCATTGACTACTTCTTTTATTCTTGTGCTATACTGTGTGATGTTTTCTCCTTCTTTCATTCTAAGATCATCAAATTTTCCTCTAAGACTTTCTACCTTGGCTCTCAGAACATTTGTATCACCTCCATGTACAAACTTCAGTTTGTCCCACATCTTCTTTGCAGTTTTGCAGACCTTGACATCTTCAAATTCAGCATCAGAGAGTGAGGAAGAAAGCTCTATAACCATGCAGTTGTGTTCATGCTTCTCTCTTAATTGATCTACTGTCAATACTCCTATAGGCAACACATACTCAGTATCCAGGAATTGAGTGACATCATTACCAATACTTGATAAGTGGAGTCTTATCCTGCTTTTCCATGAAGCAAAGTTGTCTGTGTTCAACTTGGGCACATCTCATCTATTCATCTTGTGATCTTGACTTAGTTCTTGAAACCTTCCTTTCTAAGCACACAAGCTCTGATACCAATTGTTAGTAATAATTGAGAGGGGGGGTGAATCAGTGGCCTCAAAATTTTATCCTTCAAACATTAACCACCAATCAAATAAACCTCAGATTATTAAGTCCCTACAAGATGCATGCCATGAAATACTTATAATGATTTCACTATCTGTCGGTTTTCCTTGTCTGTCCTTATTCTCCTTGATTACTGATAAGAAGTATAACTATTTACCAAAACTTAGTAAATAAGAAGAGTATACCGATCAACCCAGTGTTAACTATATCAGATACAGAAAAATAAAGAAATGAATCATACACACATAACACATAAATTTTTTACGTGGAAACCCTGTTAAGGGAAAAACCACTAGGACCGGTACCCCAAATTTTCACTCTTCTGAAGTGAGCCTTGTTAGGAGCCAACCCTGTTAAAGGTTACAAACACACTGTTAAGTGTGACCTTGTTAGAAGATTTTATACATAGAGGTTGTCACTTAGTATCGGGCATCTATTGCTACCATCCTTGAATCAGCCTCCTTCTTAGACTGTCGATAGGTATCGGGAAAATCCAATGCTACTTTCATGAATCAACCTTTTTGGCACTCCTTGGGATGTACCTCAATATATAGAAGACTGTTAAGTCCTACTCTATTAAGAGATTTGATGCTTCAATGGTTAATCTGAAACAATATGACATGTTCATGATGCAACTTTGAATTGTAGATTTTCAGATCTATTTAATTACATTACCTCTATGATCAATGTATCAATTCAATTCTTTATGCTCCACACTTTCTTCTCTGTGATGTTTTGCTTCACTGTTCGTCGGTGTCTGCAGAATTTGTTAGCTCTCCTTCAGCTTGGTTGATCAGGACTATATGAAGTTATTCTTCATTAGTTTCTCTTTAGCATCCTCTTTTTATTCACTCCCCTTAATCCCCTTTTCATGTGATACAAAAATGAATTAAGCTTGTCTCTTATATAGACATGATATTCACTCTTTCTTGATTCTTGATTCTTGATTCTTGGCGTGAAAAACAATCCAGCCAATTTGATTTAAAGCATGATTCTTGATTTATCTCGTAGTTATCTTCTTACCAACTATACAAATATTCTTTAAATCAATCATTTAACTCTGGTTGAATAAAACAAAGAAAACAACCAGTTAAGTCTATCTTTAGCTCTTGCCAACTAGATATTTTGTCATTTTTTGAACTCTCTGTTCTGTCGGTCAACTTTGTAGTTAGTTGTTGGTGACAGCTGAAAGTTCCGTTGGCGTGACTCCAGTTAGCTTCAGGATCTCCATCTGTTGGTCATCATTGGATTTTTACTCGTCGGGCAACTCTATTTTCAGCTCGTCAAGCATCCTTTAGTTTTCCTTCATCGGGAAACACTGTCTTCTGCTCGTCGGGTATCACTGTGACTTTTCTTCTTTGTCTTTACCAATGGTGTGCACTCTGTTAGTGTTATTTTTCACTTAGTGAATACTTGACTTTTATGCATTTCTGAAAGCATAAGCTTTGTTCCATTGATTCTCTGAAGTCTTTGGCATTATGTACATGATCGTACAGATGATATCAAGTTGACATCAATGACAATACAAACCATTAACTGATTTAATGCCTTGTATTATCTTCAACTTAACATTATCAAACATTCAATTAGTTACATGTCATCAAACCCTACCTCAGGATGACCTAGCTAAGAAGACTCTTGCTGAGTGGGACGGCAGAGGCATGAGACTAAATGGAGTAACTAACATGGAATTGAAGTTTGGAATTCATTTTATTGCTCACAAAATCTACAGTTCTAGCAGACCTAACAGTGTACCATGTGAGGTTGTGGACTTGGCATACAAGGTGGCCAAGAGAAACCTCTCATTTGACCTTGCTGAGTTGCAGCTCATCCAATTGAGAAAGAAAATGGAAAGCATCCATGCATCAAAGACCAGTCCTTGTAAGTTTGGTTCACTTCTGGTCTTCATATTCTTTTACATTCAGAAGTTTTTCCCTTCCAAAGGTACAGTTGTTTGGAAAAAGGACAGACCCATATTATATCAGATAAATGAGTTCATATCTGAATTAGGAGACAATTTTGAGAGCATCATGGATGCAAATTTTGAGGAATTCAAACAAAAGATGCAGAATAGGTATAGAATTCCTAAACAATTGGTTGAAGACCACAAGGATGATGTTTGTTTCCTAGTTGATTGTGATAAAGTATATATTCAGGCAGTCAGACCTAGGGTTGCATGGGTGAAACCTCTTGCATACGAGGTTAACATAGATGAGACCAAGAACATCATTGAAGCTCTTGTAAATGAGCCTGTTGACCCCAAAGCACCATACTTTCCTACATATGAATAAGCAAAGAGCATAATTTCAATAGAGATTGAGATTCCTAAGATTCTAAAAAGAGGAAAGAAGAGGTTAGAGAAGTTTGGAAAGAAGTATGAAATACTTCAGACTCTCCTCCTTCTATCTCAGTAAGAAAAGAAGATGAAATTAATATAGAAGATGATAAGGAAGAGGAAGAGGTAGAAGCAGATACTCCTAAGAAGAAAAAGAGGCTAGTTCTCAAGAAAACACCTAAGGCCCCTACCCCTGTCCTCATTACCAGCAAACCTAGAAGATCTAGAAGGAAACTCATACTACCTAAGGAAGATGAAGAAGATGAAATCACATTCAAGAAGCCCCCACCTACCTTTGAGAAGAAAATTGAAGCCCTAAGAGAAGGTAGTGGTGTGATTTATCTAAAATCACTGAACTATTCTTCCAGAATGAAGGATGAACAGAAGCAAATAGAGGAAGTAGTTGTAGAGAAGATGACTAGATGGAAGTATGATCCGTCTAAATTGAAGAGTCACATGCCTTAATACCTATTCAAGATAATATATGTTCACTGGAGAAATGATGTCTGAACAAAAAAATATATTAGAGAACAAACCTTGAGGCAAGTCATGCCTACTATGACAAACAAAGAGGTAAAAGAGGCCATGACCAAGTATGAAAGCAATCACACTCCATGTTTTAGGACCTTTACGGTATTGAACAAGAAGATAGAGGATATGGTGCAGGCTGCTACTAAGATATGGAAGTCATCCTTGGAAATAAAAGAAGAAGACAAGAAAGAAGTATCGAGTACAGACCACAAAGAAAAGACTGATGATGTAGATTTACCTGAGGCAGAATCTATTGAAGCATCTAATGCTAAATAGATAGCAGTAGAGGTAATGGAATCACTTCCCTAATCACCTATACATATCATCCTATCTCTGAGCAAAGACAATTCTATTGAATCTACATCTAGACTAGTAGGGACCGAGCACCAAGATCCACCTACTATAGGACCAAGCCTGACCGAGTCACAAAAGGAAACTATGAACATTCCTTCAGTGATCATTGATACTACAGTTGATTCAGACCATATAGTTGGTGCAACAAATGTCAATGACCTATTCCAACTGAATACTGAGGAGAAAACTGAGGAAGGAAAGGATATGGATGATAGTGGAGAAGGTAAGGAAATTGTTCCTTCACCCAATCCAAAGGACAGTGGAAAAGGAACAGAAATAATCACTGATGATATTGATCATGAGCAAGACATTGTGCTTCCAAATTGGGTTCTATCCAATTTGACAGTAGAGAAAATGGACACACTAGGGGAGCTATGGAAGAAACGAGCTACACAACAAAAGCTTTGAGTAGAAAAGAAGAGAAACATAGTGCTGGAAGACATAAAAGGTATATTCCTAGATGCACTAGAAGTAGAAGTAAATGAGAGTGATTCAATTATGAACCAACTTGTAGACATAGTCCACAAGTTCAATAAAGATTTAAGTTGTCAATAAAAAATACTACAAAAGGCAAAAAGAACGTTTGAGAGCAAAGTTCTAGAGAATGTTGGAAGCAAGATTGCAATTGATCAAGTAAAGATAAATTCTCTCATTAGCTCTCTAGAAACTACAGTAAATAATGTTGCTTCATTATTTGTAAAGCTAAGTGATAATTCAAACTTCACAATGGAAATCAAGACTTGGTTGACAAAGGTAGATACAGATATGAAGGAAAGTGCAAATCAGTTGGCACTTAACCCGAGTTCAAGTTTAACACATTTTGTGAAAATTAAGCATCTGACATACATGCAGTCTGAATTACTAAGGGAAGAAGCAAGGACAATAGAATCTCTCACAGATATGCAGAGCCAACTCTTTCCATACATGGATGTACTACAGAAGCATATAACTCATGTGAAGACTCTTATTCATAAAAACAAATTTTCAATTGCTGAGCTTATGATGGAGCTATCAACAGAGATACAGATAGAGTTACACATCCTGAAGGTGTTGCAGGATAATTGGGACAATACTTTGTCTCACATTTTAAAGGTACACAATGATTTCCTATCCTATTTTGGTATTACCATATAGATATATTTTGGCATTTGTGTCAAAAACAAGGGGGAAATGTATATAGAGAAGATATATATAAGGAAATACATGTACAAAAGATATATTTATATAAGTGTTAGAAAAATAATTTTGAAAATTCAAAAAAAAAGAGTCAGTTGTAACCGAGTCACAAAGCTATTGTCAAAACCCTAGAAAGTACCCAAGCATATGGTAAGGGGGAGTTTTGACTCAGAAGTTTGAGCATTTTTTGAACATGATAAGTGTTTTTGGTAACTAATGCCACAGGGGGAGATTGATGACCTTATGACAAGACATATTGTCAATTAGTGCCAAAACACTTAGTCATCATAGTGTTGACCAAGCCAGCAGTACAACCTGAGCAGTTACAATGTAACCCAAGCAGTGGCAGTGTCAATCAAGAAAACAGTGGTAATCAATATTACCCGAGTGATCATAGTATCCTGAGAACATAGAGTAGCTCGAGTGGATCACTAGACCCGAGCAACAGTTTTGGGCCGACTTAGTTTATATTGTAAGATATTAATTTATCTTATGGAAGTCGACTTACAGTTGCATTTGATTTGGATAAGATATATATATAAAGTATTTTTTTATTCAAATATGAGTGAATAGATGTGGAGAAGCATGTATGAGAATATGAAGTGGCAGATTGTTTAAGAGGCTACAATAGTATAAGCAACAACAGAGACTCATCCATCATAGTCAGGTGATTAGTTTATATCATTGGATCTTATTCAACAATTCAGAGTTGCATTGAAGATCGTCTACTGGTTCATCCTAACAGGTGCATCAACAAAATCCTCTCACAAGGTGGACCTAATAGTCCTTTATAAATCTCCTAACAGAGTTGCATTACTTGATTATATTGTAATAAATCCTTTCACAAGGTGGACCTAATAGTCCTTTTTGCTCCTATCAAGGCAGGCCATCAGAAGTGGTCAATTGTAAGCTTTAACATGCTAAATTTATACTACAGTAATAAATCTTGTGGGTACCATACCCACCCCAGTTTTACTTTCTATTTGGAAGGTTTCTGAGTAACCAAATATTGTGGATGTTTTATTGCTTTTCATTTCATACATGCAATCAGATTGGATAATCTAATATTGGATTATAAGGATTAAGTTTTATTGGTTCTTGATTCACACCCCCCCCCCCTCAGTCACCTTGACTCAACATATTTCCAACACCATCCACATAGGAGCCACATATGAGACACATGGACAAAGGGATGGGCATGCAAAAGTCAAATTTTCTCACACATGTGTGGCCAACTTGGGACAAGATGTGCATTTAAGGTTTGAGAGGCTCAAGGTTACCCACACATGTGTGAGAAACTTTGGGGAAAAGAATAGGAGACAACCTTGTAATGTTATAGTTGGATAATTTAAGGTAGTTGGTTGGCTTCCTTGGGAAGAGTTTCACACACATGTGTGAGCAAACCATTAGACACTAATAGGTTAGGAATCACCTTTTTAAGGGCCTAATCATAGATTAGTCTAAAAAGGTAGGCTTAGTGGGTGAGGTGATATGTGTAGGCTAGGCTTTAGGTTAAGATTTAGATTAGATTAATAATTAAATTAGTCAAAACAAAGTTTATGAGAATTTAGGAATAGGGAGGGGAATAAATAAATTAAAATTTACTTAAAGGGGATTTTATGGAGGATAATGTATTAAATCAAATTCAATACATTAGAGAGATATGTATATAATAAAATTTAAATACTTTAGGTAATGAACCTAATTAAATTAAACAAATTTAATTAAATGGGTAGAAGCATATGACAAATACGATCAATTAATTAAAATCAACTAAAGTGTTAAGAGGAACATTAAGAAATTTAATTAATGTAGAGTGTTAAGGGACATTTTTAGACATCTACACCTAGTTGATGAAGTTCATTTTGTGGTATTCTCGTATCTCATATTGATGAGGATTTATGTTTATTGATCTAGTTGAATCTGCATCAGTTGGCGTGTTGTGATGTACTATCTTTTATCATGTTTGTCTTGGTTCCATTCATATTTCTACATGCCAAGATTTAATCTTTTGGGTCCAAAGTGATCTAGATATTGGTTGATATATTTCAAAGTGTTCGTTTATATTTTAACATGTAATTACATGTTTGTCGACTCTGAATTTCATGGAGAATGTGTAGTTGTTGATTTGAGCAAGGAGGTTTTGTGTGGTCCACGTTTCATTCCTTAACACCGCGAGAATGACTTGGTGTGAAATATTTCAAATTATGTTAGGCCAACTTGGATGTTCTATGAAGGCATGAATTAGTATATGTAGAAAATGATCTTGTTTGATGGTTATGTGTATGTATGCAAGAAAGCATGCAAAGAAGAAATATAACTCAGAAGATATTATTCTATATGTAAGCATGTGTTACCAAAGGCAATAGACTGGTGTTTGTGAATTCAGTGGTGGATTTATTATTATTATTACACTTTTGGTAGTTAGTCGGTTTTTGTATCTAGTGAGCCTCTTGTTTTGGTAGTTAGCCATTTTTCTATTGGTTGTGACAGCCCAGGCAATGAGCCCCTCTTTTAGTGAGGAGCTTGACAGTGAGCCCTTTGTACAAATCACCTTAACTGGTGTCACCTTAACCGATATTCTATACTTGAGAATAGTTCTCCGTGGTTTTTTCCATCTTGGGTTTCCATGTAAATATTTGGTGTTCATTGTGCATGGTTTTATTATGTGTTATTCATGTTTGCATATGTTTTAATTACTTGGATGCTTTATCAGTGTTACCGGTTGAAGTTAGATTAACAAAAAAAAATAATTTTATAACTGATTCACCCCCCTCTCAGTTATTCAGTCTATTCAACAATGTGCACACACACACATATGATTGTATGCATACATACATACATATGTATAGATACATACATACATACATATATATATATATATATATGTATATATGTATATATGTATGTATGTATGTATGTATGTATATGTGTACATATATATACATATATATGTTGGAAGTACAAGAATGGGAAAGCAAGATACTGAGAGTGGGGGGTGAATCAGATCTTAAAACTTAACCACTTAAAACTTATTGATTCACATTCATACATATATAAATTTAACCTAACATCAGATAGCATCCATAAAATCAAATATGTAACTCATAATACAGAATTTTGGTAACCCAGAAACCCAAATAGGTAAAACTGGGTGGGGATGACACCCACAAAATCTTCACTACTGCAACAATAAAGTGTGCATGTTAGGGCTACAAAAATTTGATTGCAATATGCAATTTACTTGGTTAAAGGTCTGTTCTATTAAGAACTAAAGATCATTACAATCTACCTTGTTTAAGGATTTTAACTTACAGTAAAGTAAGCACTTGACTAAGAGATTTGAAATGGTCTGCTAAAACCACTCTGTTAATAGATTTAACCTGATGCACCTGTTAGAGTATTCCAATTATTGATCCTTCGTTATGCACTCAGATGCTGATGATGGATCTTCTCTTTTCAATAACTTTTGTGATCTCTCAATCTGATATGTCTTTACTCTGCTTATCACTTCTCTGTCATTCTGCTTGATCTAGGCTTCTTCTCAAAATGAATTACTATTCATCTCTCATGAACACACAACCCTTCTCTGTATATATCTCTTGCTCTCATACACTCTCTTTCTTTTAGGGTTAGAAGCCATCTTATTATATCTTTTCAAATCTGGCAGCGAGATCTAGATCAACGATCAAGATCTATTGTTTATACCTCCAATGCATTCTGATTTCTTGATTGGCTCCATGCCATGCATAGTATAAAACAATTAAATGCAAAATTAACTTAGTAGACAAATATTAAATGCATATAAATGTTGGCTCAGATCTCATACAAGTTGGCCTAAACCATTTACATCAAAGTTTGAATTAAACCTGACATGTATGCGAAAACTCTTCTGCTCGGCACTAAACATCTCAGTCGCTCGACACTTAATATTCTACTCGGCTCGGCATGATGTAACTCGGCAACCTAAAACTTGCTCGGCAATGTTTCTCGGCCTTGAATGTTTAGCTCAGCCACAGTGATTAACCAACTAAAACTTCCTAAGTAAATGACTAAGTGTGGGTCACTAATCATCAATAGAACTAATGGATTAACAATCTCCCCCTTTGATATTAGTGGCAAAAACACACTTATCATTTCAATTCATTTCATCCAAAATATTGCCCAAGTACATATTGTACTCCCCCTAGGAATGTACATCATACTACATACAAAACTTTACATAGTATACATGCCTTAAAAATTTTTTTACATGGATACCTGTAATGATCTACTTTATGTTGTATCCTTGTCAGTCCCATTAGTTTCCCCCTTATTTTTGTCACTAATTTATGGTGGGGTCAAGTTATACTTGTCCAAAAATTGTTTATGAAGTTGTAAGGTAGACTCAAATGTAGAGTCCCAACTATCCTTGACAAACTTCATAACCTCTATTTTCACTTCTAGCTCGGCAGCTAGACTTACTAAGCTTTTTGTAGTGGAGAGATGAGAGTCTCTCTTAATCAATTCATTTGCAGATAAAATTTATTTCTAAATGACCTCAAAATGAGGTATCAGGCTTGTCTGAATAGTAATCAACTTGGTCCTAATCCGACCATCTCCAGCCATGAGCTCGGCTATCCTCCTTTGTGCATAAGTCAGCCTATTAAAATGTAAGCAGCTAGTGCTAGCATCCATACTCAGTGAATTTCTAGTTGACTTTAGGTCAAGTTGCAATTTCTCTAGAGCCTTTTGATTATCCTTTGTGAAGAATTCAACATCAGATAACCTCTTATACAATGAATAGACATTTGTTGCAACTCCTTTTAAAATTTCTACCAAAGAAGAAAGTTCAACCTGTTTTACTGCAATCTCTCCTGAGATTTTTGCAAGTACCTTGTTCTCGAATTTCCTCTCGAACCATTGCAACAGTTTCTCATTGGCTTCAATGTTGTCATCATTTACCTTTTGCACAATATGAACTAACTATTCAAGAATAGGGGCTTGAGGGTTCTCATCATCCATGTCAAAAGCCTTTACAAATATTTCTTTGATGTCATGTAACACTTGCTTTTTCTTTTTCTCCCTTTTCAATTCCTCCTGTCTTTTCTTCCTCTTAAGTAACTCCTGAAGAGTCTCAATCTGTTCATAAGACAAAACATTGGGATCCCATGGTGGAATCACAATAACTTCATCTAATGTGACATCTAGAATTGGAGACTTCTTCCTCATAACTTTCCTCTTCTTGAATTCAGGTGAACTACTGCTCGGCTTTGTTTCTATAATACATTTTCTAGATTCAGTGGTTGACACCATTGCATCTTTAAGTTCAGTCAAAATTTCCTGCTGATCAGGCATACTTCCTATCTTAGTTCTAGTGGGAGTTGATGATGCAGAGTGTGGTAGATCAACCAACACTTTCATTTCCTCTTGTTCTTTAGGCTCACTGTTAGTATCTCTTATCTCCTCACTACTATCTAGAACTGATTTTACAACCTCTAAAATAGGTGAATGATGTACAATTACCTCTTGTTCAATTGTTTTCTCCTTTTTTGCTTCATCTTGAGCATCCTTATCCTCAGATTATTTTTTATTTCTTTCTTCTTCTTCTGTACTCTTCTCTTCTTTAGCCTCAGTTTCATTGATAGGTGATTCAATAGTTGAGTCCCTCGGCTCATCCTGACCCTCGGTATCCAGATTTCTAGAGTCATCAATTGTCACATCAATTGGACTGTCAATAGTCAGATCAACAGTGTTAACTGTCTCTGATTGTTCTTGTGCATCTATCCCGGTCTTCTCAAGCTCAGTTGAAATGTGAACTATTGATTTTTGTGGTACAGGGGTGGATTTAGTTTCCTTATCCTTCGGCTTAGATGTTCCTTCATCATTTTTCTTTTCTTTTAGAGAAATCAATCCAAAAATTTCCTTCCAAATCTAGTACTCTCTTGTACTTTCCCTTCAATATCATTCTTCAAAATAGCATAACCTCTCTGTTTAGGTAAAAATTTGTGCTTATACTCTTCAACAAATTTTTCTCTTTGTTTCTTGGTTAGCTCAGGAATGACTTGAGCTAATGTGCCTTCCCTTATCTGTCTCTCAGTTGTGAGTGCAAATTCCCACTTGCTAGATAGAAATTCATACAACTCACTTGGCACATTATTTCCTATTGTTGTAAGTGTTAACTTGAAATTACATATCATGTCTAGGAGAGCTTCCTGAACCTTATGCTTGTCTTCTACCTTCAATTTTTCATACCTTATAAACTTAAAACCAGATAACCCTGCAAAATTTCTCAAGTTCTCACATACCTCATTAATATTTGTGGGTTTCTTGAATGGTTATGTTGGTATGTTGTTGGGTTCATCAGTTTCAGTCTTGTCCTCATCACTTTCTAGATCCAAATGCAGTTTCCTTCTTGGTTTCTTAACTTGTAGGCTCGGCACAACCTTTGTTGCAAATTTATTCTTCGATCAAGAACTACTTTCTCCAATATTCTTTGCATAGACTTTAGTTTGCTCTATTGGTGATGTGGCAGCAGATGCCCTTGTCCTCAGATGATTTGCAATGGGAGGGGTAACTCTAGGATTTTCTTTACTCGGCTTTGTTACCTTTGCTACTGCTGGCCTCTTCCCTTTTGCCTTAGCAGTGATCTCTTCTTCAGACTCACTGACTTCTACTTCTTGTTCCTCAGATACATCTTCTCCTTGTCTAGTAGAAATGTCTAGAGGTGCATCCTCTAGCTCCTCATCACTCGGAAAGCCAACCATATTTTTCAAATTCTTCACAATCTTTTTCATTTTTCTTTCCATGGTTCCTACCTTAAGATTCATCGAAATCTTTGCCTTTGCTTCATCAAAATTTCTGAATCTTTTTGCTTTAGTATCAATCTCTTCTGCTAGGAGTGTTGTGATAGCTATTGATGCTTCATCAATATTAACTTCATAGGTAAATGGCTCCATCCATGATACCCTAGGTGTCACAACCTGAATATAGGTGTAGTGTGTATCCACTAAGAAACATATCTCTTCATAGTGCTTCTCCACAAGTGAATTGGGAATTTTGGTCCTCAACCTCATTCTCTTTTTGAATTCCACAAAATAACTTCCCATAATACCATTGAAATTATTGCCTAATTGTTGAATACATTCACTAATCTATAAAGTGATGGGTTTGTCCTTCTTCCAAATAATATTTTCTAGTGTAGGAAATGAATTTTGTACATAGAAGAATATACACATTAACAAAGAGCCAAACTTACGTGATGAGCTTTTGGCTTTCCTAATTGATAGTAAGTTCTCAGCTAGTTGTGTCAACTGCAGCTCGGCAGGGTCATAGGTGTGATTCTTTTTTACTATCTTCCATGCCTGGTCCACAGCTGTATAGGGAACACTATCCAGTGGGCTCGACTGATAGAACTTGTGAGCAATCACTCTCACTCCAAAATCAAGTTCCAAATCTTTAATTGTAGATATATTCATTCCTTTGTTGTTCCAAATAGCTCCAGTCTTAGCTGCTATCTCTTCTTTACTTTGGTCTCTCATAGTTCATTTGCCATTGATAATAGGATACCCAGTAACTCTATGAATAATGTCTTTTGTGATCTTTATTGGTCGATTGTCCAGCCACATATGCATATTATGAACTCATCTTAGGACAACCTTAATCCATTCATCCTTGAATTCTATCAAAAAATCTAGGGCACGAGTTAACCCTTTGTCGGCTAAATGTTTGAATTCGTCTTTCAGAATTCCATTTTCACACAACTTGTCATATGATTTTCTCAGTTTGCTATCACCCACTTTGCTAATTTTAACCATGTAGCAGGATCTAACATCATGAATCATAAGTACCTTTTGTGGAATCGATGAGAGGGCTCCATTCAAATCACTCAAAATTGCACTTTCTGGAACTACATGAAAGTTTTGTGGTGTACATGCATCACTCCTTACTAGCTTAATTTGATTCAGATCCTCCTCCATTCCTTTGACTAGTGCAGAAGAACTTGCAGCCATAATCTCTTGAAGTTAGGTTTCAAAAATGAAGAACAGAGTAACTCGGCAAGCAATCACTTCGCACTATTCAACTTAGGGTTGCTGACGGCACGCTGATGAAATTAGCAAAATATAATTTGCTAAGATCAAATTATGCAACTTCTTTGATCGCTCTGTAAATGCTAAAAATTGCAAGGTAAAAGTGAATAATAGACCGTTCGTCCTTATATAGACTTGAAAGGTTAAGATAGGTAAGCATTAATTATTTTTCCCATTAGGTTAGTACAAGCCAGCTGTCATTGGCTGACTAACACAACTTTCATACCACTCGACTTACCACACTCGGCCATCACAACTTACTTGGCCAACCAACTCGGCACCTATAGTGCATATAGCTCTTCTCGACACCTATAGTGCATATAGCTCTTCTCAGCACTTGTCACAAACATGTCCTGGTACATCTTAACATATGCAGATATGGACTTTGGCACATTTACATATTAGGAACTGATGTAAGATTTGAAATTTAAATGCAGTTCCTTACATACCT
>MU228246.1:3738958-3767721 GCA_018584345.1 Thuja plicata | reverse complement strand
ACACTCTCTCTTAGTGTGACCTATCTTCAAACAACTAAAACAAACTAAGCTTCCATTCATCCAACTCTTAGATTTCCCTCTGACATGTGTCTTTAAGCAATCTTCAGGTGCATGTCCATATTCTTCATAATAATGACAACTCTGCCTTGTATTATAATCCCAGTTGTAAGTGTTGCCTCTCTTAGATGCTTTTGTTTGTGTCTTTGATGTCCATTGTTGTTTAGCATTGGATCTACAGTCTTATGCCTTATGACCATGTTTCTGACACTTGTAACAATAACCATTAAATCTTGGTTTGCGGGGTGCATCACTTGCTTCAGCCCAACATTCATGTGCTTTATGTCCAAATTTATTGTAATTAAAATAGTAACCATTAAACTTAGGTTTAGGACTGGACTTACCTTTCTTGCTTCGGCAAATGTTTTCTGTATGACCTGGTTTTCCACAGTGGTGGCAAACAGGTTTGTTGTGCTTTGTCTTTGCATTCCTCCTTTCACCATTCTTAGATGATTCTCCTTTCTCAGTAGATGTCTTTGGTTCAGTGTGACCTAATCCAGAAGAATCCTTTGACCTTCTTGATGCTTCCATCAGATTCTCAAAATGAGTCAAGGATTCATTAGGTTTATTCAACCTTTCATTAAGTTCCTTCTCAGATCTCAAATCATCTTTCAACTGATTGTTCTCAGATCTCAAATTTATCATTTCCATATCTTTCCTACTAATCTCCTAATTTGCAAGTAGCATTTGATTTTCCATGTCAACCTGATTGATTGTCATCATCTGCACATCATGTATCCTTTCATCAAGTCTGAAAGTTATCACTCTTTTGTCTTCTTCTGCCATAGTTTTGTCATCTTCAGCTTTCTTCTTTTGTTCCAATACTTCACATAGTCTTACTGTTTGCATTTCTTGTTCTCTTTTCAAGTTTCTGACTTCTTCACATAGTGCATTGTTCTTTTCCAGTAGATCTGCAATTGTTGCATCTCTCTCAGTAGAATCTCCATTCTTAAATAGATTTGCAGTGTCATCTTCTTGGTAATGAGTATCATTCATTTGTTTGGCCAAATCTTTCCTAGCTGTCAATGATTTATTCAATTCTTGTCTTACTATCTCAATTTGATGTAATGCTAGTTGGATCTCAATCTTCTGATTTTCAATAACTTTACCCAACTTGTAAACCTCCATCTCAAGATCTGTTCTCACAAGCTAATTCAAAGCTTTTGTAGGTGAATTGTGCTCTGTACCAATTGTTGGAAGTACAAGAATGGGAAAGCAAGATACTGAGAGGGAGGGGTGAATCAGATCTTAAAACTTAACCACTTAAAACTTATTGATTCACATTCATACATATATGAATTTAACCTAACATCATATAGTATCCATAACATCGAATATGTAACTCATAACACATAATTTTGGTAACCCAGAAACCCAAATAGGTAAAATTGGGGTGGGGATGACACCCACAAAATCTTCACTACTGCAGAAAATAAAGTGTGCCTGTTAGGGCTACAAAAGTTTGATTGCAATATGCAATCTACCTGGTTAAAGGTATGTTTTGTTAAGAACTAAAGATCATTACAATCTACCTTGTTAAAGGATTTTAACTTACAGTAAAGTAAGCACTCAACTAAGATATTTGAAAAGGTCTGCTAAAACCACTATGTTAAGAGATTTAACCTAATACACTTGTTAGAATGTTCCAAGTATTGATCCTTCGTTATGCACTCAGATGCTGATGACAGATCTTCTCTTTTCAATGACTTATGTGATCTCTCAATTTGATATGTCTTTACTCTGCTTATCATTGCTCTGACATTCTGCTTGATCTAGGATTCTTCTCAAAATGACTTACTGTTCATCTCTCATGAACACACAACCCTTCTCTGTATATCTCTTGCTCTCATACACTCTCTTTCTTTTAGGGTTAGAAGCCATCTTATTATATCTTTTCGGATCTGGCAGCGAGATCTAGATCAACGATCAAGATCTATTGTTTATACCTCCAATGCATTCTGATTTCTTGATTGGCTCCATGCCATGCATAGTATAAAATAATTAAATGCGAAATTAACTCAGTAGAAAAATATTAAATGCGTACAAACGTCAGCTCAGATCTCATACAAGTTGGCCTAAACCATTTACATCAAAGTTTGAATTAATCCTGACATGTATGTAAAAATTGTTCTGCTCCGCACTAAACATCTCTGTTGCTTGGCACTTAATATTCTACTCGACTCGGCATGATGTAACTTGACAACCTAAAACTTGCTCGGCCTTGAATGTTTAGCTCGGCCACAGTTATTAACCAACTAAACCTGCCTAAGTAAATGACTAAGTGCGGGTCACTAATCATCAATAGAACTTAGGGATTAATAATATGTGTGTGTGTGTGTGTGTGTGTGTGTGTGTCATGCTTAGTTTACTATAGCAATTCAAATCCATCTTTAGGAAGAATGCAATCATAAAATACATATACATGTGTGTGTGTGTGTGTGTGTGTGTGTGTGTGTGTGTGTGTGTGTCTACATACATACATACATATAATGTCATACTTAGTTTACTATAGCAATTGAAATCCATCTTTAGGAAGAATGCAATCATAAAAGTTTAATTTAACCTTTACACAATCTACTTAATTTTTCTTTGAACAAATTATTTATATCAATGACTACCATTCAACAAGATATTAACACATGTAACTCATCACTTCTACTCACGTGAGGTTAACCTTTAGTCAATTAGGATTACCTTTATCCATATTTGCACATGATTGGCTATCAACCTTTTGAGCAAATATGCAAACTCTTCAAAGATCCAAATTCCACTCATAGGTAGGATCCTTATCAAGAGATATGAAACACATTAGTCAATTAAATTGAATAAACTTGGGTAATACATCATTCCTTGTTTGTTATTCAACCAAACTCACTTATTATATGTTGTCTCTTGTAAATAATTTTAATCATAAATCACACCCCATCCCTAACTATGTTAGATAATTACCAGTCCAAATGTAACAATGTAACATAAACCTCATCCAATGTTTATGCTAAGTTTAGAGAGTTAAAAGGGTCTAAGACATAATAATTTGAATTCAACACAATGCAAATATAAACATGCAATAAGGTACAAGAGTTAATAGTCAGTCATATAACAATTTATAAAATCAATATTTCAATTTCTGAATAATAACAACCAATTTTTTTAATTTTTGTTTGTTTTTGTATTTGAGAGAAAGAGAGTTCATAATGTAGTTAATGCTCCAATACACCAAACCAAAGTTTAACATTACATAAATTTGACTAACTAATTAAAATATAATACAATAATAGGAACACATAAGACTGAGCCTTACAAAAAAAAACATATAAAAATTATCAAAGATTCCCATAATTTGAATCAAAACCCACATTTGCAAAATCACTTTTATAATTACAAAGAATAACTAACCATTCAAATTCATCCCATTAACAAACCTTAAATTTTTAAAAGATTATCGAAATACCATAAAATACTAAAGAAACCATATTCTATATCAAACTGAAAACTAAAATACTTACTTCCATTATTTAAAATTTTAAAATTTAATTTTAATGTAAACATCCCTAACTTTTATTCCTAGAACATCTAATCTCAATAAATGAATAGATACAGACAAGAACTTAAGCTAGTGTACGCACCCTCCCAAAAAATACTATGATATAAAAATACTATGGGTACCCAAAGTCCATGAATTTAAAGACAAGCATGTTTATTAAGGTTCTTTTTACATATAAAGATGACACCAAGTGGGCTCCACTAGTTAGAGAATAAAATCACTTTTTACTGTTTCACCTACCTATAAAAGTTCAGACCTCCGAAATAGAAATCTTCTATAAAGAAAACTTTTACTGTTGACTTGTCCGTGCTTCCTTATTGCCCCCCATGGATGGGTCCCACCACTAACTACTGTCCAATAACAAACTCTTCCGTGATAGAAATCTTTTAACCTTGCTTAACTTATATCACTAGTACTTGGAGTGGGTTTGGATCATGGTGGGACATTTTTAGGTTTGAAAGCTCACCGTTAATTAACACTTTGTACCATTAAAATGTCTAATATTTGGTTTGATAAATTCACTTTATGACATCACATAACATTATTAAGTTGGATTGGGTAGGGGTGGGATGGGAGAGGAATCTTATTTTCTAAAGTCATTTTTACCTTTCTAATATAGAAGCACGACTTTTTAGGTTGAAACCTCTTCGACGAAGAATCAAGGATTGAGGGATATCAATTATGCCAAATCCGCTCGAGGTATGATCCCGACCTCATCCCTTATTAAGTTGGGGCCTTGCACTAAAGCACGAGTTGATCCTTATGAGCTCATTGCTAACAAACTAATGACCATTGACATTAATATTAGTTTTGATCAATTAAAATGTAAACATAAAGTTTTTATCAAAGAGTCATTTACTAGTGAAATTGAATAGTTTTAAGAGAGTTCACATGGATTAAGTATTGTTGACCAAGATCTCCCAATACAATATGAATGATATTTGAATAATATCTTGACACTATACTATAATTCAAACTCTCAATACCAATAAATTGTTAAATAATTTAAATTATTTTATAAATTTATTAAATATTATGGTTAAAATAGTCATATACTTATTTGATTTTGTTTTAGATTAATTCACTTATTTTAAAATATTAAATGACTTTATTTTTTATTTTTTTGTTGAACAGTCATACCACCAAATATTGTACCACAAGTTCCTACTTGCATGTCTCATATTTTTTTTTAATGTCTTAATGTGTAATATTATTATCTCACGTGGTAGACTTGTATCACATCTTTGTCAACAAGATCTTTATAGATTGTATTATTTAGTGCAATACACCTCTTTGCACTGTGCATCTTGGAATTTTTATTTTTTTTAAGTCCTTTATTGTAGTGAAGTATCCAAATGCTTTTGGGTTTCCTTGATAAATTCCTCATGAGATGAAGTGATAATATTGGCATGATTGTCCAAAATATATGGGAGATGGAATATTAATCATGCTTAGTATGGTCTCTAAGAGGTGTTACATGTTTTTTATTATGAGATGTAATATAAGAATCTAAAGATTCTAGAGATGAGGCATCTCTAAAGTCAAAATTACCTACTTTTTAAACTTCACATTATGTTTGTTTACTCAATTAAATGTGTATCTTTCTTAGTGTATAACTACATTTGAATGTATAGTTACCTTATATTTTGTATTGGATTGATTTATAGTGATCTTTATATCTCTTTTCAATCTTAAAACTAATTCAAAAAATTTGGGTCAAAATTTAATTTTAGAACAGTCTGAGTGTCTAGAAATCTTGCCTCAACCTAATCTTAATGTAAATAGTAAAATATGATAGTTGGAATGATGTTTCATATAATAGTTGGAATGATGTTTCCATAACCCATTAAGTATATGCAAGTGTGAGATTTTGGTTTTAACTATGTATATTTTTCAATTGATTTTTCATATTACATTTAGTGATCCATCGTCAATTAAAACACACATAGTTAAATCTAAAGTCTTGCATTTATGTCTAGTAAAATATACTTGAGCCTAAAATAAAACATCAATTTATTTTATTTTATACTTAAAAAACACTTTTCAAGCTAGGGTTTTGTCCTTGTACTCACTAGGCTTATTAAGTTTCCATCAAGTTATGGTGGCTACAAAATTTGAGGTTGGCTACTAGAGAAAATATGTGAGAATATACATTTCTTATAATATTCTTCCAACACATACTCCATATCTCCCATTTTTCTCTAACTTTCTTCAAAACCTACATACCTACCCTCCCAATTTATTGCCGACTTCACTCAAAAATTCTTTATCCATACAACCTCCATTATTACTAGTGCCATATTCGACTCTAAAACCTTTGTCTAATTAGTCACATCACTATACATAGAGGCTATTTTTTTGGTAAGAGGTGACAGAGTAGCTAATATATTACTAAATAAAAGATTTTTATAAAAGAGCCAATGCCCAACAACAATGCATATGTCAAATGGGGTGGTGTAAGAGAAAAAATGATATATTGTAGAAATTTGTATCCATATACATATATCAAAATAATAAGGCATTAACTATGATGCAAATTCACATATCTTCGTAGCTACAATAAAATAAAAGTGTCTTGTGAAGTTACATGACTAAATGTGATAGTGTAGAAAGAAATCAATACAAAACATACCCAACTATTTTAAAAAATCCCAATGAGATCAAACATTAGTATAGTGTCATAAATTGTACCCCCTCATAGGTGAGTCCAATTTCAAACTCTCCTAGAAATTATTTTAGCTTTCTCACTCTTCTATGTATTCTTTGAGACCTTTTGGCTTAATTAACACTTAATTCAAGAGCATGAGTCTGATTCTAATTTAAATCTCAACGCAATCCTCTTCGAGACCTCATTTCAGCATTATGCCCTTTATTCTATTTTAATTCTTAAATTTCAATTGGGTATTATCCTATTGTAAAGTTCAATACTTGATTAAAGCCCCAATTTGATTTGTCAACACCTATATTGATTTTAGATCTAATATCATGGCCCTATTATCTTTCCACCCTCAAAATTTGAGCCAATTTAGAGAAAACTATTTTGGTAATGGTGGACTATGTCAATAATTGACAGCATTCGAACCGCTTTTTATGGGCTAAAATTCTGGGAGGATAATGTGTAGGTATTTTTATTCCCATGTGTAGAGTTGATATGGGAGTATGAGCACTATAAGTCAGATTTTTGATCAATTTTAATCAAAATTTCATATAAAGTCTTGTTAGATTTCCTCATTTGGAAAGTGATCAATAAGGAGATCAAGTGCATGCTACATGAAGAGTAAGCTTTGCAATAAGGATTCTACAAAGTGGAGAATTTAGATAACAAATTTTCAATTATTCATCAACCATTTTTCATCGTGGATGATTTAAGGAATGTTGGAGGATGATAGGAAATCTCTGAGTGATTATTAGCTTGAACCTCTCCTTGAGGGATTGGGTATCATTTTATGTAATTCTTATGTTCCATTAGTAATCTTCAAATTTGATTTTTTACATAGATCTAATTGATTCATATGTTATTGAGTTAATGTATTCATCACCTTTGTTCATCTCATTTAGGGTTCACTATAACCCACTTTACTAGAGTCTTATTTATGTTTATCTTCTCTAGCTCATCACAATATTAAATATACTTAAAATGTAGAGCACACACAAATGTTTTTAGATTTGTACTTGGCTATTCATGGAGGTGGAGATCACCAAAATGGAGATTTGATTGAGGCAAGTGCCTATAGCCAAACACCCCTTTTCCCTCTCTTATGTGGGTTTAGGAATAGGTCACTAGTGAAGATTGTAGATTTTAGAGTGCATATGGTTAACATGAAAAAATATTTTGGAAGATTACACAACTAGGACAATGTTGATTTGTGTTAGTGTCCTAGGGACTAGGGCGTCCAGTCCCATAGTCCAACTAATTTTTTCCATAAGTTTTTTTTTTTTTTTAACAAGGGGGTATCCCCGCGACCTAGCCCAACGACCAGTAGCCCAGATCTTGGGTACCTGTGCGAGCTAGGGAGAAACTAATCCCCCCTGGGTGAGACCGCGAGCTCAAAGTCTGGTCCCACCAGATAAATCTGGAGGGAGTTTCAAACCCGAGACCATGGGGGTAACCCACAACCTCAAACCTCCACTCCCCACCATTTGAGCTAGCGTCCGAAGACAATTTAGATGCTTCTAATTTTGGATGCGATATCTATGCTCATTTTTTAGTCTGACAAGACTAGGGAGCCTAATGACAATGTCCATCCAATTTCATATCATCTTGTAGTCAAAGGTACACCTCTGTATCTTAGTTTTATATTTGTGCATTTTAGTGGTTTACAATTATAGATTATTTTATTAGTTAGTTGTATGTTTCATTTACATAGTAGGGACCTAGTTGGTTTGAATTTGACACATCAAAGAATCTTTTGCAACAAAGGAATAGAACCCAAAGGAGAAAATGGCATTGCTTGAATCTCTCTAAGTGAGAGAAAGTTAGGTATACCTTCTTCTTTTGTGGTTCATATTTTAATGTTAAGTGAAGAAGAATTTGGTCCTATTTTAGATCACTAGTTTATAATATCCCTTTTCCCCCCTAAAAATTTTGGTGAACCTAATGTTTGTTACATTTTCTTTTGATTTCAAAAGGGAAAAAAAGGAAAAAATATATTTTGATAACCATTGTTATTGTGTTTGTTTAAATTACATTAGTTATTTGAATGATTTGTTGAACATTAGAATACATATTTTTATTGCATTAGATAAACAAATTTTTATTTTCTTAGATTAGAAAACCAAATATTTGAAAACAAGATGAAGAGAAATAAGGTGTAAGATGGCTCTACAACCTGGTGTCGCATTCGATGATGACGTCCTCATGATTGCCTCGTGTCCTTGAGTTGCCCTGTGTCCTTTTGTTTATTGCCTGTGGTATTTGGTTTGTACTTTTTGATATTTCTTGCTGTGTTTTATGGTTTGCGTGCATAGTTTTTGCTGTGCCCTTGTTCTTCTATCGCTGTGGTTGGGGTTTCTTTTTGCCCCTGACCTAGGTCACACGTGTGATGGGAGGGTCGAAGCATGGTGATTCCTCTCAAATTAATCCGGAGGTCATTATGGTTGAAGCAGAGGGTAACATTAATGATAATAGCATTAAAACCATAATTGATGGTATTTCAGACCAGCCAAGTGAGAAGCTTTCTTATCAACAAGTGGTGGCTGATAATCCTTCATCATTCTTAGATAGTGCAGTTTTTAACAGGGCCTTCAACAGAAAGGTGGTGGAAACAGAAAATGGAGATTTGGGACGAGCCTCAACCCATGGAGGTAGACGAGACAACGGTGGAGATGCTGAATCTAGTGGCGGAAGAGGAGATAATGGTAGGTCTCCTCCTCCCGGTTTGAAGAATCTCTCACTTTTTCCCAACGAAGAAATGGTTAGTGCAATAAAATCTGAATAGAATAGGCTTAAAAGTATTGCTATATTCTTTGTTTGTTTAGATAAAGATGCAATTCCCTCAAGGAAATTTTTTGATGAATGGTTGGCCTCAATTTGGGGAAAAAAATTTGTATTCATGTCACATATTGTAGGATGATTCAGAAAGGTTTGTTTTTCATCTTTTTTAAAAACCACATTATGCAAGAAAAGGTTTTGGACAAGAAGTTCTGGAATGTGGGTCGTTCATTGTTTAGGGTATACCCATGGTCATCGAAAGGCAATTTTGAGAAAGTTACTGCCAGTTTCTCGCCCAATTGGGTTGAGATTAGAAACCTAAATGTGGAATTTTGGCCATTTATAGCCCATATTTTGAAACCTCTCGAATCGGTCCTGCAGGTCAAGCAAGCCCATGTTACCCTTCCTCATCTTAATGCTAGAGTTCTAGTTGCACTTACGCCAGAGATTGACTTCCTTGATTGTATTTCCCTCAACCTCGAAGGTGAGCAATTTTGTTGGGAGATATCCTTGCTAGGAAATCTTAGTGCGTGCTTCCACTGCAAATGCAACGGTCACTCTAAGAGAGATTGTCCGGCCCTAAAATCTGTGTAGAGAGATAAACCTATTCTTGAGACTAATCCTGTGAGTAGCAAAGGTGATAATGGTAGCGTCAAAACACCCGTTGGTAATAATAGAGGGAAGAATACCCAAGATAAACCTAACAAGACTGCCTCTAATTGAAATAAGTCCGCGCCTAAAGAGCTAAACAAAAGCGCGACAGACTATAACAATGCTCTAAAAGGAATTATGGATAATAATAGATTTGTCACTCTTGAGAACCCATTATTTAATGAAGGATTTTTCGTTGTTCATGCCCAAGACCTTTCAGTGGATAAGAATCCTGGTACCCTAGATGCGCACCCATCAATTGATGCTACAATTGATACCCCCAATTGTAATAGTGCCCTCACCAAATTGAATGCTCAACAACTATCCATTGTTTCAATTAATGAGAAAGCTGAGAAATTTAAACAAGATAAGAAGGACAAGCAGCCCCCTTCTGTGGAATATGGTATTTCTCCCGAGAATATGCAAATAGTTTCATTTAATAAAGAAGAGCAGTTCACGGAGGTGACTAGAAAGAAAAGGAAAATAGGTGAAAGGAACTCTCTGTCGAATAACAACAAAGGGAGGAAAAATCTTCCCAATTGTTTCAATAAGATGTGCAAAAGCACAAAACCCCCACCCAAGTAGTTACCCATGATGTAAATTCATAGCTAGAATGTGCGTGGTCTAGAGATGCCTGATAGGAAGTATACTGTGAGGAGGTGGTGTAACCAACTGGCTCATAAAGATTTCATATGTTTTCAAGAGATAAAAGTGGTAGGTTTTTAATCCCACACTATTCTCAAATTCTTGTGGGATAAAGCAATCGGATTTCATTCTAATCATGAGAGAGGCAAGGGGGGTGTCGCTGTCCTTATTAACCCTAAATGGGAAGATCATATTGAAAGTCATGGATGCTCTCCCTGCTAAAGGGTCATTTGGATAAACATCAAATGTGGTACAAAAGTGTTTGGTATTTGTAATTGATATGCATCTAATTGTTACAGAGAAAGGGCTGGTCTCTGGGAGTGGTGCTCTAGGAATCTACCTAAACAGCCTTGGGTCTTTGTAGGGGACTTTAACATGCTGGAACACAAAGTGGATAAGATGGGAGGGTTGTCTCATGGATGGAAAGGTAATGAGTTATTCTTCTAGAATAATTTCAAGAGGAAGGTCAATCTTTTTGACCCCATGGAACAAATGCATGGCCAATTTGATGATATCTGGTTCACATGGTGTAATAATCAAAAAGGTAAATAGAGAGTATACTGTAGACTAGATAGATGTTATGGGGATGCATCTGCATTCTCATTTTTAGTTGAAGGCAGGCATGCCCCAGTGGGGGTATGCCCTGCCTTGATTTATGACTATTCACCCATTCAAACTTGTATCAAATTTGAAAAAAATGCAGTAGGAGGAGAAGAGGAAAAAATTAGTAAGCCTTTTAAACTCAATATTACATTACTAGATGATGAAGACAACCAGGATGCCATTGAAATGGTCACCTTCTTAACTAAGCTCTGCAATCTAGTAGATGACTCAATTACACTTTGGGAGAAACTGATTACTGCTTGGAAGAACATTTTTCAAGTCATTGGTAAGAAGCTTGCTATAGACAGGAATAAGGAAGAGAAGTGTTGGTAGAGCAGACTAAATGAAATTGAGAGAGAATTGTAGGATAGAGGCAATGAAAACATATTGGAAACCCATCTAGCCAATACTCAGCACAATCTGAGACTCATACAAAGATATAAAACCCAGAGGCAGAAGATTAGAGCCATAATGAACTAGATGGAAGAAGGTGATAAAGGCTCGAGGTATTTCTTCAATATTATTAGAGCTAAGCAAAAGAGAGAGTTGATCAAGGAGATTCAAATGGGGGATACACTCACCAATGATCCTAAGAACATCAAGATTACATTTCATCAATTCTACAATGAATTGTTCACCTCAGAGGTCACCACAGACAGTCAAAGAGCCCTTGAGCAGTGCCTAGATATCATACCCAAGAAGCTCACTCTAGAGGATGTTGCAACTCTTAGAAAACCCTTGTCCCTTGGAGAGAAATCTACAACAATTGACTCTTTTTCCAATGGAAAAGCTCCAGGACTGGATGGGCTCCCAGCTGAATTATACAAAAAAAAATAAAGCTTGGGTAGGGATAGAGATTCTGGGAGTCTACCAAGAGGATTTGAGGAAAGGCTCCCTAGGGGTGAACATTAACAAAGGGATGGTTAAGCTCCTCCCCAAGGCCAGTGATAAGACACTTGTGAAGAACTGGAGACCTATCACCCTTCTAAACCTCTCCTATAAAATTATTGCTAAATCCCTAGCCAGGAGGATTGCCCCCCTGTTGAAAAAGTTTATATCACCAACACAGACTGGATTTATCCAGAGCATATACATTTTGGAGAATCTTGTCACTAGCTAGGAGGCAATGCATTGGGCTAAATCTGGAGGAAAAGCGGTAGCTATGGTGTTGTTGTACTTTGAAAAAGCATATGATAGAGTATAATGGAACTTTGTACTTGGCATGTTAAGAGCATTTGGCTTTCTTGAAATTTACAGTAATTGGATCAACATTTTATTCAAAGATGATTCCACTGTCATCGATGTGAATGGGGAGTTATTTGATCCAATAGTTCTGCAGAGATCTATCAGAAAAGGATTCCCAATAGCCCCCTCCTTATTTGTTATTGTTGCTAATTCTATGTATTATATTCTAAGGGCACAAAACATGGGACCCCCAATCAAGGGATTCTCTCTCCCTAATAGAGAAGAACTTATAAATATATAGTGTGCAAATGATACAGCTATCTTTCTAGGGTTGACAGAAAGCAACTTTGACCATGCCATAGAAAGGATCAACTTCTTTTGCAAAGCCTCGGGATCTAGAATATCTCCACATAAATCCATAGTGCTTGGATGGGACAATGAGCCTCGTGTCTGGTTAAATGGTAAAGGGTGGTAGTGGGCAGGACCAAATAAAAGTGTGAGATACCTAGGGTTACCCTTCTCAGTGGAACCAAACTTTGGGAATATGTGGGACTGGATTTATGATAAAATTAACAGGAAACACATTAAATGGTAGACACAGAGACTTTCCCTTGCTGGGAAAATGCAAGTAGTTCAAAAAGTACTATCATCCCACCATATATATTATGCATCAACATGGCTTTTTTCAAATTCTCAGACTAATTTGTTAGAGAAGATTATGAGAGATTTCCTATGGTCAGATGGAAAAGGGAATAGAAATAGGCATTGTGTAAAATGGGTTTGGTGTTGCCAAGAGAGGAGATATGGGGGACTGGGGCTGAAAGATATTAAATTCCATGGGGCTTCTTTGGCAGCCAAATAGATTATTAAAGCCATGTGGGGAAATGAGCCATGGAAAATTCTTATTAGAAACAACATTGAGAGGTCCAGTATCAAGAAAGGGAAACAGTGGAAAGATATCCCAATTTGTGACAAGATGTTGGGGGAGTACAAAATGAATTTATTTGGCTCTAAAATATTCCAGTCTCTCTGGAAATCTTGGACTCAAGTGAGAAAAGGTATTTTGGAGAGGGGGCTATTGGGGGTCCTCCCTTCTTTTTTGTTATAGACAGATCAATTTGGTGGGGGCTGTATTACAATGGAAAACCACTGGTCCTTACTCAAAGTTGCTCTACCAGAAGTTGGAAGCTGAAAGGTATATCAAGTTTACAGGATCTTTTGATAGATGGGCATTGGGACTTGGTAATACATTAGCTCCAAATACAGTATCCCAGTATCCCAAAAGAAAACTTACACACTCATAAAAAAGGCTATTAATGGATAAATTAAAGGAGATTTAATCGACACAGCAACATACCTCAAGAAATGTAAATGGAATGATGGCACATTACTCTCTGACTCTTCTTCCAAACAGCTATACTACATTCTTAAGGAGGAATCCTCTATCACCACATGCATGACTCAGTGTTGGGGACATATGAACCACTTCTCTAGTTGGCAATTTTTTTTTTAATACGTTTGGAAAGGCAAAGTTGAACCCAAGAAGCTTTGCTTTAGATGGTTGGTTTTGATTAAGAAACTTGCAGTGGGTCATGTCCTGTCTTCCATTGGTTTATCCCTTGTCATGTGCAACTTGTGTAAGTCAGTGGAAACTTTTGAGCACCTTTTTTTTTAATGTTTGTATGCTCATAAAGTCTGGTCTATTTTTGTTGGATCTCCATGTTTATAGAATTGCAAATCTAGTATCACTTAGTGTGAAATTCTGGCAGGTTATGTTGAAATGTTTGATTCCAAGCTTAATTATTTCTGGTTTTCATTGACTTGTGAGATTTTGTGGGTGCTTTGGAAGGACCAAAATAGAGAGATTTTCCAAATGGAGAGGAGGAACACTACTGAGTTTAATTTTAAACTCACACATTTTTATATTATGACACAGGTATCCATGGTGCTTAACATACCCAAAAGCAAGTTTATGATGCTGGTTAGGGAAGGTAGCCTTATGATATAGAAGGATGAGGTTCAAGCTACACAGTACATTGCCGATCACCAAAGCTTTCTGGCACCTTCTGAGGTAGATGAATTGAACAATATTTTGGGTAGTAAGATACCTGATCCTAGAATTTAGATGGACAGTGCTGGAAACCAATGCGAATAGGAGGAGTGTACAGAGACTGAACCTGATGCAGACTGAGAACAGGAAACTACCCTGCCTGATGCATAGTATGAAAGCTCGTGGGTCCCAAGGGACAATATCATCCAAAATGATGGATGGGAATAGATGTTTCAATCAGCACCCTCTTTTTGTAAACTTTTTAAGCATAGTAGTATAGATCTGTAACTTGCTTAAAAGACAGTAAATTTCATCTCACTCCCCCAATTTTATAACTGTATATGTTATGGGGGCTGTGAGTAAATATTCCAGACTCTGACACCAATGTTACTTGTATATGGTTTTAACTATCTTAATATAAAAAAATATATATTTGAAAACAAAAACAATCATGCCAAATCTCTTATTACAAGATTTCAATGCCTTTGATGAGCCATTTGGTAGTGATGACTTCAATATGTTAGGTAAAGCCCCTGATGAATTCAGATATGTGGAATCGTCCTCTATGAATCCTAATGCAACCCATTTTTGGAAATATTAATTAACACAATGCATGTGACTGGTTATAAAGAATCTGAGAAGCCTAATATATTTGTCCATCTTTATTTCTATGTCCCTAAAACTCAGAACAAAAAAAATGATTATCGTTGAAAATTTGTTTGTAAACCTATCTAACCCAACCACTTCTAAGATCTAAAAACTAAATTCAACAACATATTAATAGAGATATTTATTCATGAATGCAACCATAAAATAATCAAAGCTAGACCAATTAAATTCATGAAATGCTTGACTCAATTGTTCTCTTATACTTCAAGGATCTTGTATTGCATGATATTTTCTCTCAAAATTTGTTAGCACATACACAATATGGAATTGAAAGAACGGATTGTGGTTGATTAATATTGATATAAAGATAATGATATGATAGTAAGCATGAAAGATAGAAAGATAGTATGATTATTGTTGAGCGTTGTTTTTACACAAGTCAATTTCTAGGGATTCAAGATCTGATTTCTTCTCTTGAAATAATAAAGAAGTTATTCCAAAGGTTCTCCATGGTCGTGGTATAACCGCTTGGTAAACTCAGTTGAAGATAAATGTGAATGTTCAGAAGGAGGCCTTTGTTGGTACATTTCAACTTCAGGCTGCAAAACAAACTTTAGTACCCTTTTTCTATTTTCTCAAATTTTATTGTATGTAATTTCCTAACAATGTAAGTATGGTTTTAAAACCTACAATGATTGCTTATTTTAATAAATTTCAAACAAAGATCATAATATTTTGGGTTACAATAATTGTAGGTAAATTTACGGAAATGAAAATCTTAACGGACATAAACAAACTTTAGGCTGCAAAACAAACTTTAGTACCCTTTTTTTATTTTCTCAAATTTCAATGTATGCAATTTCCTAACAATGTAAATTTGATTTTAAAACCTACAATGATTTCTTATTTTAATCAATTTCAAAAAAAGATCAAAGTATTTATTTTCAACTTCAAGCTGCAACTTCAGGTACGTTTCAACTTCAGGCTACAAAACAAACTTTAGTACCCTTTTTTATTTTCTCAAATTTCAATGTATGCAATTTCCTAACAATGTAAATCTGATTTTAAAACCTACAATGATTTATTATTTTAGTCAATTTCAAACAAAGATCAAAATATTTTGGGTTACAAGAAATGTAAGAAAATTTACAGAAATGAAAATCTTAACAGACATAAACCATCATTGAATCACGCTTGCAAATTAAATGATGAAAAAGATAGAAACCCACGAACATGAATCAGACAAGATCACAATTCTATGTTCATAAGATGCAATCTTTTGAAGAAACTTTGAACTAGATACGAGATTTTCCAAAATCTATCAGATCATGAAGCCACTAGATGTTCGCACACACGAGATAGATTTATCTTTAAACCAATTGAACAATATATTTTCAATCATTCATCACAACAAGATGAATTAGCAATAACAAATTCCAACTAATCGATCACAAATGTATTCACAATAAAATGAAGTTGGTTCTTTGAAAGAAATGAACAAGCATGCACAAATTCATAAATTTATGACAGATAGCAGAAGAATCACACCATGAATGAAGCACCAAAAACTTATAGCTTTTATTGCATAAAATATCTAACCTTAATTACATTTTTATGATGAAATATATAGTGATTCAATTACAAAACTCTGAACCCCAAAACTAGGGTTATATTCCCACTTAAAACATCAAAATAAATCTAAATCTAGAGATTATTTAAGACAATATACTCCTAAGATGGTAGTTAACGAGCCTACATTGATTTTAATCTATTTACATTTTATTCATGCATGAAAACATGATCAAATTCACCCAAGAAATAAGAAATAAGAACTGGGGCTCCACCTTTTTGACTTGAAGTGCTATTCTAGAACTTAATTTCTACTTTGGAATCTTCATCCTAGCTTTTGTGCCTGAGTACAACTGATTAATATCCTTTAGTAAAACCAAAATGAACCCAAACTTGCATGCAATCTAATCTAAAACAACTTCTTCCTGCAAATTACTTTCACATCAGAATGTCCCAGAAATTTTGGATACCGACCCTTACTCTGAAAGTTAGAGAGCTGAAAATTGACTAAGTGTGGATCTTTAGGAATCCTAAAATTTTGGAATTTCAGAGTCTGAAAGGCTGAAAAACTTGAGGTAGCCAAATGGAAAATTGTCAAAATTCTCCCTTTGCAAAAATTTGACTAAGTCCCAAAGCTGAACACTTTGTCATTTTGGGAGGATGTCTGAATGGGCTTTTCAAAGTCTCTGCACTATCTCCTACACCTCTTTAATGTCTTCTAATTGAATATCATTAAGGTGATGCTCTTGCTTCTCCCTAAAAGTGATAAATTACAAGGCAAAGAACTGGAATTCCTCTTCATGTTCCAACATTCTTTGCATTTCATCTTTGAAATGGAACAACTTTTGGAGAACCTCTTTGGTATTGACACTAGCCGGTATTGACACTAGCCAAAATCCCTGTGAACTGGGGCACAATGTTCTTCACTGGTACAAAATCCAGTCTGCCTCATCTTCATATAAGTCTAGGTTGATGGCATAGAACAATTTCTCTATCTTCTTGACCCACATCATGGACCCTTCATGCCTCTTGTTGATCTTGTCTAGGAATTTCTCATAGGCCTTTAAAATTTTAGCTATATCCTTGATCCAGGTCTCAAAATTGTCCAATTCTGACCCGTCATACAATTTGACCAAAATCTGGAAGCATTGATTCCTTATTACTTTTAGGTCCTTAAGAACCTTCTGCCATCTCTTTATTTGAAAATCCAGTCCTTTCTCGTCACCCACCATGTTGACCAATTTGGTGACCTCCTTGAGAATAACCCTAAAGTGCTTCAGGATTGCTCTGATGGTGCTTTCTCCTAATTGTTCAAAATCAACCTTCCAATCTGTAAAATCCTGAATGAAAGAATGTGTTACACCCATAGGAAATTCTGGGGTAGTCCTCTTTTCTAAGACAACTTGTAACGAGGCTTCTGGGCAATCTAGGTCAATGAGACCTGCTATTTTAATATTGTTTAATGCTTCATTTTTCTCTGTTAATGATTTTATCTTTTCCTCATCCTTATCCATGAATCTGTGGGCATGTTTCAACGCTAATACCACTTATGTCTTACCCCCTTCTCTTTTGGGTTAACCTAGATCAACCTCTTCAAAACTACATTCTTCTGGAGTTATTTCAGATTCGGTAGTACTGATGGTGGGTGCTACAACTTACGCCTTCCATCAGGCCCTATAGTCTTGAGTGACATAGGAAATTATTTTTTCTTGGGAACTGTATTCACCCTTGTGGAAGGTTTGGCCCAAACCTGCAATGTCTTTGTCCTCCTCCTCAGTGTAAACCCTTCTCCTTGGTTCCCCCTCCTTGGTGAACCACGTGGGTTTAGTAAAGGTGGTGACTGGCTCATATGGGGAAATCTTTAGGATAGAGGTTGTCTCTTCTTTATTTTGGACCTCTGTTTGTTTTTCCCCTTATGCTTCCCTCTCCAAATATTCCCTTATTTCAAGGTTCTCTTCACCCTCCAATCCCTCTTTTTCTGCCTCCTGTAGATGTTCCCCAATGGTGGTGTTTGGCTCTTCGGGTGTATGCTTATGAGGAGGATTATCTTCTTCCCTTGTATATTCTTTCTCAACTTGGGTCTCTTCATCATCTTCAAGTGAGCTTGCCAATATTTCTACCCATAGACATGTTACCTATCCTTTCCTTACCTATGAAGATGGTGTTGACCTTGTGCATGAAGGTGCTTGGGTAATTGGGTTTGAAGAATAAATGGGACCAAAAGGTGGAGGAGTGGGTATTTGAATAGAAGGAGGAGTGGGAAAATTAACAGAAGGAGGATCCATGGGTGCATGAATCAAAATGATGAGAAGAGGAGGAGTGGGAGTGGGAGGTGGAGTGGATGGACTCTTTTCTACATCTTTGTCCTTCCCAAACTATTTATCTATTTTGGAGCCCTAGGGTAGCTTGTACCTCTACTTCCTTGTCTAAAGCTATATACTCCATCCTGGATGAAAGACTTTATGTATTCATGCCCTTTTCTGAGTCTGGTTCCATAAGTGG
Organism: Thuja plicata; assembly: GCA_018584345.1. Lineage (NCBI taxonomy): Eukaryota > Viridiplantae > Streptophyta > Pinopsida > Cupressales > Cupressaceae > Thuja > Thuja plicata. The sequence continues at coordinate 3,748,875 of MU228246.1, read as the reverse complement.
GTTTTCAACCGTGGGGATAGTGAATTGAGATGGGGGAGGAGTAAGGATAACCCATGAAACAAAGGGTACATGTACCTCCACATTTACCCTCACAGTGTGATCAAGTGGGTATGTCATTTGATCCTTGAATCCTGCAAGATTCTGAAAGTTGGAGATATAAAAATCATCAGGACCAAGGGAATCCTGGGGATCTCCTTGTTCCTCCCATGCTTCTATTCCTACATTGATTGGGACATCTTCTTCAAGATATTTTATTTTTATGGTTGATGTTTTGGATAGTGTTCTTCTTGCTAAAGGTACTTCTTCTTCTTCTTCTTCTTCTTCTTCGTATTCTCGCATGGTCTCCAACTATGGAGATGCAGAGGATCTCTTCCTTTAATAAACCTTCATCTTGTCTTCTTGAGTGGCCCTACATGTTGTGATTTTCACCATCAGAGATAGACCTACATTAGGATCTTGTCTTTGTGTGACTTTTGGTTGATTAGGAGGTGGAGATATGCTACTAGTCATTCTTGTCTTTGTTGGTTTAGCTTTTGGATTCGAGGCATATACAATTGGGAGGTCATGCTTGTACATTATCTCTTATTTCTGAGGGGTTTCCTCTTTAAACCTTGGCATTAATATCTTCTCCCCTTTTTTCTTATCCCTTTTGGATGGTGGATCCAATTGTGGCTTCATTGGCATGGGGTCCATTTTGAATGGCCTCTTGATCAAGTGCTTCATGGTCTTCACCACATGCCTAGCCTTGAAATCAATACTGTAATTTTCCTCCTTATCTACTTTCATGTTCAAGATGGCCCTTACATATATTTTTTCCTTTTTTATAGAGGATCCAATACATTTTCTCTCTCCATATCCCATACCTTGGGTGGAATACTGAGCTCCAGGGTAAATTGTGAAAATTCAAGGGACATTCTGTAGTAGTCCCAAGTATTGACTTTGTATTCATCTATATAGTTCATCCAATGATCCTCTAGGTGAGGCTTGTGAACATAATGTGTGCCCATAATATGACTGTAGGTACCAATGGGGTCAAACCTGGTCCTGATCAATTCAAGGGATTGTAAGGGACATTCATCCCACTCAAATACTAGGGACTTTTATACTTTCATTTCCTACAAAGAACGGGGACCAATTGACAGACGAAAGTCCCAAGAGTGCTTCTTCTTATGCTTGATCTACTCATAGTCATCAGAAAGCTGCCTAGCCATTTTTAAAATAACTATCCTATAATAAAGATATCAGGGGAGCTTCTTTGGTTCCAAAGTGGACCCTTCCACTCTGATGTATGTGAAATTTTTGAATTGAATGTAATAAGCTCCTATTGCTTGAACTTTAGAAGCTTCTTCCTCTGAGAGTCTCTTTGCATAATCACCTTCCATGGAATGAATAAATGTAAAGAGAAAGGAATCATTAACAATCCTTTAATCTAGGCTATTATCATCCATATTCTCTTTTCTAACCAGCTGAGCATGCACAGTGAATGGCCATGCATTTTTATGACCTAAGGATCCTCTCTTTATTAACCCTGGGTACTCTGTCCATGGCTGCCAACATGTAAACCACATATGAAGTCATGTAGAAATTGGGATTGTTTTTCACTACTATCAACTATTCATTCAGGTTATCACTTAGGATGGTAGCCCAGTCAAATCGATCTCTTCTACCCTTTATTCTTTCAATTAGGAGAATCATCCAATGCTCAACTTGGATTGATTGGGGAAGTCCATACAATATTCTCAACATGATAACTACTGCATGGATATCATCCTTCAAGTATCCCCTTCTCATGTCAATTTTCTCCAACTTATTCTTGGTGAGAGGATCTATTATTTATTCCCTGTTCACAATTTTATAGGAAAGATGGGTGTTATTTCTGAACCATTCCAAGCCCTTTTTGATAAAAAAGTCATAGAATATGTTAACCCCTTTTGGAAAGTGGAAGGAATCTTCAATGTTGTCCAGTATGATGTCTAGAATAATGTCTTCAGTCTTATTCTTCACTACCCTTTCATTTCAAATATAGTGTTGTGTGAGAGTCATGATTATATCTAATGATAGGATGGACACTGGATGTGGTGCACCATTGACTAGTCTTGAAAGCACTAGGGAAGTGCAGTTAGCTTATAGTCTATTTGTATTGGCACATCTGGTGAGAAAATAGTTCCAATCTACATTACCGATGTCAGTATTAGTGACCTTACTATGGAGGTTCCCGACCCTGGAGTTAACATGATACCTTTTGAACATGTGCTTCATTGACGAGCCAACTATATTTTCCATAATTCTACAAGAAAACATGCAACTATCAACAAAACTTTGTTGAAAACAACTACAAATCAAGCAAGAAAAGCTTTAAAAACCTAGAAAATCAAGCCCAGAAGATTGAAACCATCAGGAATAAGCTTTATTGTTATTTTTGGACATTTGTAGGTTTGGACATCGAAGACAGAATCGGCCTCTGAAAGGTCGAAAGGCTGAAAGATGGGGCTCAGTAAATGCCAGAAATGCAAAATGATTCATCGAAGTCCGAAAGACTGGAAATGCAAAATGAGCGGGTTGATTCTTTTCTTTGGTAGTTTGGTGTGTGAAAGATACAATGATCTTCGAAGGCTGAAAGTATGACAAGTCCAAAATTGACTTAGTTTTTTCTGATGGTTTTCCAAGTTTTCTAAATTGACCATTTCAGCCTTTCGGAGGCCAAAAATCTAAGGGAATGCAAAGTGCTGAGAGACAAAACCCACCAAAAACCTAGACCAGACACTCTAAGGGCTCAATGCTGAGTGACAAAAAAACCAAAATGATGAATAAAAAATTGTGTTGGTGCTCAAATCAGCATATTGGATTTCCTATGGACATGCCAATCCAATGCTAGGAAACCCAAATGATTTGGCCAACTAACAAGATTCAACCAAGGCAAGGTTGAACCTTCTCTAATTCTGGCTTTGCAAAACCAAGGTTGGTAAGCCTATACCTTAAAATTATCCTTCAAGTCCTAAGGCTTTTTATAGAAGATAGAACACACCTCAAATCCTCTCTCTCAAGTATGGCAAAGGCACTTGAAAGAAATCTAACTTAAAGCAATATATCATAAACTACAAAACTAAAATACTTTGATTAATTGAAAGAATGTTTAGAAAATATATGTATAAATGGAAAAGAATAGATGGGTAGGATGTCACAAAACCTTATACAATAAAATAAATAACCATAATCCAATTAATGAGTAGATTAGTACCTTATTCTATCACGGGCAATAGAGTCAAAATCATCCTAAACCTACGTACAACCTCAGAGAGAGTTTGCAAGAAACATATCACTTCAAAGGTGTTCAAATGCACATGTATCTCAAGATAAATCTATAACTATTTCAATTAAATTTAAATTTTCAAATGACAGACCGATTGACTGTGGCCACAAATCAATTGAATTTAACCATGCAAGATGAAAAGACCAATTGATAATAAAACTGTAAATTTAATCAAAAGTATGCATTAACTATCACTTTAAAGAAAATCAAAATATTTTATCCAAGGGACTAATCAAAAAATAAAATTGAATCAATTCCCACAGATGAAAGAAAAAACACTTAACTTTATTGATTTTGAAAAAATGGTACATCAAAGTTCATGTTACAAGTTGATCCAATTACCCAATCTGTAAAATATTATATCTTACTGTTGTCTCTATTTGTTTACATTTTACACCACATATATATGTGGATGAATGGTTTTCATACCCCTTTAGGGTGAAGAGACACCACCCTATGTTAAAATTTAAAAACTTCTTTTGAAAAAACTAATCAATAAACTAACGAATAACTACCTATCTTTCAGATTTGGCTTTGGTCAAAAATCTAAAATAGATTGTACGAACATAAGATTTTTACTAGAGATAGGAAATTTGATTTTATGATCGGTTCTATTTTATATTTTCAAAATTTGATCATTTTCATTCTCTATCGGCATCATCTTTCTAGTAGGTCAAAATTCCAAGATCTCTGAAACCTTCGCTTACAGAATTTTGATTGTTCCTGTCACAGAGCTTCCTTCCTTAATCCCTCAACTTTTAATTGAAAAGTAATATATTTTTGTATCCTATTTAATTTACTTCATGATATCATCAATTATTTTTCATGGAGTTTAGGATGCCATTTTTTATAGTTTTATCACTATATAGGACTCCAAGTTTTTCCAAAAATTTAGAGCTCCAACAAACCAAAAGAACTAAATCAAAACCCTAGAACCAGACCCTGATAGTGGAAGCCACAAAACAAAAGAAAAACCTAAAAGAAAGAAAAATTGAAACCCTACTTGCAAACATGAGGGTATGGGAATAATACTATGATGAGCTTGATGAGAAGAAGGACAAGTACAATCAACTTTGAAAGAACCAGAAGAAAGAAAGTCACACGCTAAAGACACTAAGAAAGCTGGAGCTCAAAGGTGAAAACACAGAATGAAGAAAAAAACCCTTAGCCCCTTTGATAAACACTTAGACCAATGATGTCATCTTTGGTTCAGACTTTTTGAGGCTGAAAACCCGAAACCCATGAGTCACATTTCTGCGGTGTTTCAGAGACTAAAAGTCCAACAATGCTTTCTCCTTTTTGTGCAGCTTCAGCATTTCGGCCTTTTGGAATTTTGAAGATCATTAGAACATTGAAAGGCCAAAAAAGGCTTGCTAACAAGGGGTTTCTTTAAAAACTTAAAGCCATAATAAAAATCAAAGGATAAAAGGGAACAAAAACAAGAAAAAGGAAGGGGAGGCCATGGCTAAGTGGACAAAATGGGGTGTGTGTTGTAGAACCATAACAAAGAGCCCTGACAAAAGGAGGAATAACCAAGGAATTTTTTTATCAGTAAATTACTTCCAGAGGCTTATCTTTAATAAACTAAACTTGAGGACCATTAGTGGAAATACTCTTTCACCAACTCTCAAGGTTGAAGTCTCATGTCATTTCTTCTAGTGTGTATACTTGTGTGTTTATTCCTTTGATCTTTCGCCGAAGATAACTCAGACAATTATCGTCCAAAACTAACCTTCACAATGTTGACAAGGGCTTCCAGGGAAGATCTTTGCTACTATTCAAGCATCCATAGCCCCGATAAAGTTTCCCTTGAGTCCCAATCTAACCTTTCTCTACCATCAACTAGGCATCTATAGCCTCGATAGAGATTTATAGAGTCACCCTTCTCTGTCTTTCGACGGTATTTGAAGATGAGGTAGTTGGAGGATTTTTTCTTGACTAGTGACCGGTTTGGGCCACTTGTGCTTTGAGTAGCTTCCTTTTGAATGTCTTCATTTTATTTCTTTTGATAAACCTAGGAAACGCTTAGACTTTGTTACCTCAGTATAATAGTCTGATCACTGTAATGACCATTTCTTTAAATGATTCATTTTCTTTCACATTCTTCTTCTTTTATCCTCTCTTTCCTTACTCTTTTTGTTTGTCAAGTGTTGATGGAGATCTGGGACTGGTGGGTTACCCGACTCAACATGAAGGTGCTAGCTCTAACTAACAAATGCCCAAGAAACCAATGTTTCTAGTGTCATTGTTTAATGTATTTTTTTATTTAGGATGATCATCATTGAACATCACCTTGATTTTTGATTAAAGGTATTACCATTTATTATCCCTAGGTACATCTTCTTGCAAGATACATTCCTTATATATTTTGACTAAGAAATACCTTTTCCTCTCACTGGGGACTGGTTGGGATGAACCACTCGTCAGGAAAATCCCTGACAAAGATTCCCCCCCCCTCAACAAGAAAAATACCAACAAGAGAAAAAAATGCAGAACAAAAGACAACAAAAGGGAGAAAACTAAAAAAACTAAGCAACCAAAAAATAATGATACACGAGGAAAAAGGGGTGACCCCCTCCTTAGAAATAAATTAATTCTTGAGAAGCTGGCCATTAACTGGCAATGGAACCGGCTCCCCATCTAGGGTACTAATTTTGAAAGTGTTTTCCCCCAAAATTTCTGCTATCTGATAAGGACTAGTCCATAGTCGCTCAAACATGGTGTGGCTACCCATTTTTTCTCTTGCCTTATCCCACTTGAGGACAAGGTTAGAAATCTAAAAGATTTAATAGTAGATTTTTTTTCAAACCAATGCTTGACAATAGCTTGATGTTTCACTGCATAATCGAGGGTGATAGTTCTCTTTTCTTCCAAATTGAGGAGGTTCCTGAGTCAGAGTTTTATCATGTCTTCACCTTAAATGTACTCATCTATGAATTTCAAAAATAGAACCTTTGGGTTCATTGGAAAAATAGGTTGCAGGCCATATAATAACTGGTAAGGGGATGTCCCCAGGGCATTTTTATTCTAACTCGATCGGTCCATAAAGTGCATTTTAGCTCTGTATGCCAATTCCTAGGATTATCATCTAGGAGGCGCTTGGTTATAGTTGCCAATTTTTTATTCGTAGACTCTGCCACACCATTTCCTTGTAGGTAATAATTGGAAGAGAATTTTATAATTACTTGAACTTTGAATGTGCATTGCGTGAGTTCAATATAGGAGAATGAGGGTGCGTTATCACATTCTAGATAAAATGACATTCCAAACCTAGTTATAATGCATTCCTCTAAACATTTGGTTACCATCTTAGTAGTGCAATTTTTCAATACTTGCGCCTCTGTCCAACATGTGAAATAGTCTGTGGCTATCTGGATATACATGTGACCTACATAGGATGGTGGGTTAATAGTACTAAAAAAATCCAAGCCCCATTGGGGGAACAAACGTAGCTCATATACCGGTTGTAAGGGTATTGCCAATTTTATTTTTCATGTGGCGCTAGTCTGGCAGGTATGGAAAGATCTCATATGTTCATTTGTGTATTTTAATAGAGTCTACCAATAGTATCTTAATCTCAGGATCTGGTGAGCGGTAGCTTCAACAGATCCATGGCCTGTGCCATATTTATCGTTAAAATCATATAGGAATTATTTTGCTTCTTGTTTGTCCAAGCACCTTAAGTACAAACCATCATAATTGTGCTTATATAATTGACCATTTTTTAGCATGTATTAACTTCTCTTAATCTTCAGGGCTCGTCTCTGCAACCTGTTCAATCCTTCTGGTCAGCGATTTTGGAGGAGGAAATGGACTACATCTTGATATCAGATGTCTGAGATCACTCCTTGATCTGTGTAATTTTGACATATCAAACCTTCTTTTACCTCTTCTATTAGCTTTGTTAAGCCTTGGCCTCTTAATAGTTTCATAGGATGAATCTTAAGTTCAAAATCTTGTAGAATTGTCATCCATTTCCCTCTTCATTAACCTAATTCATTTTGCATTAACAAGAACTTTACCACTGCATCCATAACTATGCTAAACACTTTGCTCCTTAGAATGTAGTGTCAAAACTTCTTCATCGCTTTAACTAGGGTGAAAGACTATCTGTCTAAATTTGGGTATCTGAGCTTAGCATTCTTGAGAGGGAAACTCATAATTTTATCAGCCTCTCATTTTCACCATCTTTATTTTGCATGAGGATTCCTGTGCATGAGTGCTTAGAAGAAAAAGAGTATACCTTAAAGGGAACAGTGTAATCTGGGCAGACCAAGATGAGCATCATGGTAGTGGAGGTTTTTTTATTTCTTCAAATGATTTCTTTACTAGGGTAGTCCACTCAATCTTGGTGTCCTTATTCAATATATCATTTAATGGTTTTACTATTTCTACAAAACCACTGATAAACTTTCTTACGAAGTTTATCTTCCCAAAGAAAGAATTTAGTTCCTTCCGGCTATTTAGCGGGGTTAATTTAAGAATGGTCTATACCCGTTCAGGGTCTATCACTATCCATGCCTTAGAGATTATGTGTACCAACAATTTTACTCTGTTACTCTGAACACACATTTTTTGGGTTGAGGGAGATTCCCTATCTCCTGCATCTTTGAAGCAACCTTCATAGGTCATCTATGTGATCCACTCAATTTTTAGAAAACACCACGAGGTCATCCATGCAAATTATTATGCATTTACCAAGTAAACTTTTGAAATTTGTGTCCATCACTCACTGAAAGGCTTCTCCAACATTTATGAGACTGAATGTCATTTGATGATAGGTAAATGTTCCCGATTTGGTGTAAAAGCCAGCTTTAGTCAATCTTCTTCGTGTACCACCACCTAATTGTAGCCTAAATATTTGGCTAGGAAAGACATCATCTGGGACCCATTTACTACTTGCAACACTTCATCTAAAGAGGGAAGTGGGTAATTGTCCTTCTGGGAAGCATTGTTCAGGTTTCAAAAATCTATGCATAACCTGATCTTCCCACTCTTTTTCCTTAGTGGAACTAGATTTTCAACCCATGTGAAATATCGTATTGGAAAGATAATCTTGGCATCCAACAGTTTTTGAACTTCTTTCTATATTAATGGCTCCATTATTGGGTTTACATGCCTCTGCCATTATCGAAAGGGTTTAGAATCTGGTTTAAATGAGATGATATGTACTATGACTAAAGTGTCATAAGTCTTTAGTTCTTCATAGCTCAAGGCTATGACATCCTGATACTCAGTAAGGAGTTGGACCATTCTTTTATTCTCGGCTTCAGTGCCAACTTTCCCAATGTGCACTTCCCTTGTGTCATCCTTCGTACTGAGGTTGTATGTTTCACATTCATCTCCTCCTAGTGTCTATGTTGGTTTCCTTCTTGCGACTATTTCATCTTTGTCAAAAATTATTTCTAATTCCACCATCTCCTTGGGTATGGAATTAGTTCTTAGGTTTATGACGCCCTAATAATCATCTTGGAAGACTTGGAAATTTTTGATATTATCTAGGATTTTTGGGGAGGCTATGAGTTCAATTGAGAAATTTTTAAGTTTAGACTTCTCCATAGGGTGTAATGAACTGGTGAACACTACCACTGCGTCGGCCATGACATTCTTTCTCCTTGGGACAAACTTAATATTGAATTTTTCAAAGTATTTGATCAAATCCCATGCCTTGTTTCTATAGGCTATCAAACTTTTTTCATTGCAATAATACTGGTTGCTGACTTTCTTTCCTACCAACTGTGAGTCACCTTCCACCACAGAGGCTTTTATCTCCTTTTCGTGCGCAGGGAGAAGGCCCTGAAATAGTTCTTTGTATTCTGCAAAGTTGTTAGTACATAAAAATTGCAATCTATACACCACATAGAAGGACTTACCTCTTGGATTAACTAATTCAATCCCTACCCTAGCTCCTTGTATACACTTGGAACCGTCGAAACACAATTTCCTTATTTGATGTAGCTTGGCCAAGATCATCTTGGCCTAAAACTTGTGTTGGATTTCTGATGTTTCTATTTTTAATTCTTTACCTTCTTCACTTTCTGAGGAACTCATTTTCTCTTTACCTTCCCTTTGCATGTTTTCAGCACCCAAAGAACTTGTATCTTTAGTATCCTGAGTGTTAAGCATTGTTTTTATACAAGTCAATTGCCATGAATTCAAGATATGATTTTCTCTCTTGAAAGAATAACACATTTATTCCCAAGGTTCTTCGTGGTCATGGTACAATCACTTGGAAAGCTCAGTTGAAGATAAATGTGAATGTTCACGAGGAGGCCTTTGCTTTTTCTTTCAAGGCTTCAAGTTGCAAAACAAACTTCAGTACTTTTTGTATTTTTTCCAATTTCTCAATGCATGTAATTCACTAATGATGTAAATGTTGGAAATATAGATGGAGTAACTGAGAGGGGAGGGGTGAATCAGTTACCACAAAAATAAATCCACAAGTCCCTTAGATGTCTACAATATATACTGCAGTTACTTGGTAGATTAACTTATCATTATTCATTAAACATTCACAGTTATTGACATGCATAAATCAAATAGCATAAACACAAGTAACACCAGATATAATGTGGAAACCCAATTTGGGAAAACCACCAATGCAACT
>MU228246.1:3709000-3732972 GCA_018584345.1 Thuja plicata | reverse complement strand
AGACCAACTCTGCTAAGAGATTTCGGTATCACTGCTACAATGGTTAGAAAGTAACAATGAAGTGACCTGAATTAAATGCAACTTATCTTGCTGATACAGATCTCTATTCTGCGCCAATAGATCCTTATTGATCAAATATATCTTTGTAGCACCTCAAGGATATCTCTAATCCTTCATCAGAATTCGCACATTCCTTCTGCGTATCATATTCTTTCTCACACACGCTTCTTCATATTTCCACACTTCACACTCTTCTTGAATTCGCAACTTGATCTTTCATATATACCGTTCAGGTTATCAAGTCGGCTCAATTACAAGTTTCAATTAATAAATATTACATTAGTCGGCTGCACAAACATTTCACAAATAAAATCCTTCGCAGGCTGACTCGGCTAGGTAAACGCTATCCAGAAATGATATTCCAGTGTTGACCAACTGATGCTCGGTGAACACTGCAGATTCTGCAAAAATCCTTTGGTAACCGAGTGAACTCAGTAAAGTCTAACTTTCCGTCACATATTCTTTGATGACCGAGTGGACTCGGTAGAGACTGAATTTCTTTTTTCGACCGAGTGAGCTCGGTAGTAACTAACTTCTCGGTATAGTATTCTGGAGCGCTTGGTAGACTCTGTAAATAGCTTCTCTTACCGTCTGAGCTCGGTAGACTCTGTCTAATGACTGATATGACATTTGTGTAACATCAAGGACAATACACAATTAAACAATTGTTTCCAATAGTAAAATGTATGTTGAACCCCTACACTGATTATCTACTCTATCCAGATTGTTAAAAATCAAAGATTTTGGGTAACAAGAGTCAAGAAAATTTACTAAAATAAGATCCTAATGGACATAAACCATTGCTGAACCTTCCTTGTGAAAAGAATAATAGAAATATGGAAACCCACAGAATATGAATCAGACCATGTCCCAAATCTATACCCAATAGGTGCAATCATTTCAAGAAAATTTTAAAGAAAATGCAAGATTTTCAAAATATATAAAATCATGAAGCTACAAGTATGCGCACATACACAAGACAAATTTATCATTGAAGCAGTAGAATTATTTTTACCAATCATTCATCACAGCAAGATCGATGAACAATATAAAACTCCAATCTAATCAATTATAGATCCAAACACAATAGAAGCAATAAGATCTTTTAAAGAAATGAACAAGTGAACAGAAATTCATTAATTTCCCATAGACAATAGACAATATCACACTACGAATGAAGCTCTGATTATATTTATTTATTGCATAAAAGATCCGACCTTAATTACATTATTTTGATACAATATATAGTGCTTTGATTTACAAAACTTTGAACCCTAAAACTAGGGTTTCAACTACTCTAAAATGGTGAAACAAATATGACTAAGTACCCAAGATGAATAGTTAGTTAGGGAAGATATCCGGGTGAGTTTCTCGAAGCCTCTGCACTATTTCTTGCACTTTTCCATATTCTACCTCTTGAACATTACTCAGGTGTTTCTCTTGTCCTTCTCTGGAGGCAGTCAACTCGGAAGAAAAAATTTTATCTCTTCTTCGTGCTCAAACATCCTTTGCATCTTTTCCTTGAATACGAAGATTTGATGGAGATCCTCCTTTATGCTAACCCCTACTAGTATCCCTATGAATTGTAGTACAATGATTTTTATTAGAGACAAAACTTCTCTCTCATTATCCTCATATAGTTCCAGCTACCCACATCATAACTTCCTTATGTCTTTGGTGGACCTTGTTTATGCACTTTTCATAAACCTTTATTGTTTATGTTATGTTTTTGGTCCATATCCCAAAATTATCCAATTTTTATCCCTCATATACTTTTTACCAGAATTTGGAAATATTATTTCTTCACTATCTTCAGGTCTTTAAGCATTTTATACCATATACTTAATTGAAGATTCAATCATCATACATCTTCCATCATATCTACCAGTTTGGTAGCCTCTTTGAGAATGGTCTTGAAAAGTTTCAATAGCTCTAATTATTTTCTCTCTTAACTACTCAAAATCTACCTTCCAGTCCGTGCATGCTTGTACAAAAGAATGTATCATTCCTTCTGGAAATTCTTGGGTGACCTTCTTTTGCAAGACATCCTATAATGTGGCTTTTGGACAATTTGGTTTGACAGGACCCACCACTTTAAAAATCAATTTTCTCAATGCATCACTCTGCTCAGCTATTGATTTTATCTTTTCTTCATCTTTGTCCATGAAGCCAAGAGAATGCTTCAACCCTATAGCTGCCAATGTTTGGCTTCCTTCTCTTGTATGCTCTCCTAGATCAACCTCATCAAAAGTGTAGTCTTTTACAGTTATTTTTGCACCGGTGGCATCGGTTGTAGGAACTGCCACTTCTGCTTTCTAGAGGCCCTTATTATCTCAAGTTACATAGGACATTGTCCTTGTAGGAAAACTGGATTCTTCTTGGTAGAAGGCTTGACCTAGAAAGGACATGTTTGTATCCTCTTCCTCTTTCATATAGACTCTCTTCCTCGGATGTATCTCTTTAGTAAACCATGTTGGTTTAGTAAAGGCAGTAACGAGCTTGTAAGCAATAATGTGCAGTACTGAAGTTGTCCCTACTGTTTCCTGTGCTTTTATCTCCTCTTCAAACTCCCTTTCCTTTTCCAATGCTTCTCTTCCTTCTGAGTTATATTCCCCTTCTCCTTCCCCTTCTTCTCCCATTTATTCTTCTAAGGTTCCATCCTTCTCTCCTAATGGGGCATTTTGGACCTCATATGTTTTATCCTTTGGTGGAGTACCCTCTTCCCCTTTGTGTCATATTTCATCTTGGGGTTTCTCCACATCTCCTGAAAGATTTGATAATATTTCATCCTGAGTTGGGAATGAAGGTGGAGGAGTGGGAACTTGAGCATGAGATGAAGGTGGAGGAGTGGGATCTTGAGTATGAGATGAAGGTGGAGGAGTAGGAGTAGTAAATGAAGGTAGAGGAGTAGCAACCTTAGTATCTATAGGATCAGGGTCTTTCTCTACATCCTTATCTCCTTGTGTATCTTGGAGTGAATCTCCCTGAGTTCTTGTGAGGTGTGGGAAGTGGAGCATCCTGGAATAGCTTGTGCATCTACCTCTTTATCTGTGTCCCTATCCTTGCTTGTATCTGTTTCCATGAGTGATACTTTCACTATGGGGTTAGTGAACTAAGATAGGGGTGGAGCAAGAATAACCTATGGGATTATTGGTACATGCCCTCCTACATTAACTCCAGTTGAATGATCAAATGCATCCATCCCTTGATCCTCAAACACTGTGAGATATTGGAAGTTAGACATAAGGAATTCATCAGGATCAAGGTAATATTGGGGGTTTCATTATTCTTTGTGTAACTCTTCCTCTCCATAAATGAGGACATCCTTTTCTAGGCCTTTCTTCTTTGAGATAGAAGTCCTTGAACTTTTTCTTCTCACTAAGGGTACATCCTCCTCTTCTCCTCCTTCCTCTTCTGGTTTCTCTAGCAGATTTTCTAACTGCGAAGATGCAGAGGCTCTCTTCCTCTTATACACTTTATTTTTCTCTCTTGAGGTGCCTGAAGGTTCTATAGTCTCTACATTAGGAGATTGACTAGTGCCTAGAGTAGATTCTTATTTCAAAGCTTCCCTAACCATTGGTTCAACAAGGAAAGGAAAGTAAAGGAATTCTCTAATAGTTCTAAAGGGAAACATGATTAAGATTCTATCATATATGAGGAAAGAGATCAACAAGAGTTGGAAGTAGTGCTAGCAGGGATATTATCTAGAGGAGAACGCAAGTATCAAGGTAAACTACCCTTAAAATATTTTTCATGCAATAAGATTGCTCACATAGCATCTAGATGTCCTGAAAATGATAGAAAGGATAAGTTTAAGAAATTCAAGAGCTTTAAAGACAAGAGTAATAAAGCATGCTACCTAGCCAAAGATGGAGTGATAGATGAAGAATTAGACAAAAGAGATGACAAGGAGGAGATGGTCTTCGTTGCAGTCAAAGAAGATCCCTCAACCAATGAAGATGGAGATAAGGAGGAGACAACATTATTCAAAGTGTGAATTATAGTGGTGATTGGATTATAGATATTGGGTGTACACATCACATGAGAGGTGATAAAATAAAATGTGTTTCATTATAAGGGTGGGATGGTGGCACCATCAGATTTGGTAATGGTTCACCATATTTAGTAAGAGGTAAAGGTTCTATAGAAATTAATGACACTACAAATTATGATATTTTTATTGGGCTGATAGATTGAAGTACAATTTGTTGAGTGTGGCTCAGTTGAATAACAAAGGTTTCAAGTTGCATGCAATTTAGTAAAGGTATGTGAATAATCCTAGGAACTTCTGGACATTTGATTGCTACTGGTAAATAGACTAGAGGTAACTTATTTTTATTGAATTATACTAGTAAACATTGCTTGATGGCTAAGGTTTAAGATAGCTGGCTATGGCACAAAAGATTTTGTCATGTTAATTTTGAAAATCTGATAAAGGTCAGTAAGAGTAAATGTGTAAGAGGTATGCCTAATCTAGCTAAGCCTGAAAATGCTATGTGTAAAGAATGTCATTTTGGAAAACTAACCAAGTCTATTTCCACAAGTAAGGTCTATTCACCTTAGAATATTCTTGACCTTGTTCACACTGACTTATGTGGATCGATGAGAATAAATAGTTACTATGGAGATAAGTACTTTATCTTATTTGTTGATAATTATTTAAGGATGATATCTGTTATGTTTATAAAAGATAAATATGATGCATTCTATATGCTCAAGGAGTATAAGGCAAGAGTTGAGAAAGAAATAGGTAAATCACTAAAGTGTCTTGGATCTGATAGAGTAGGTGAGTTTACTTTACATGAGTTTACAAATTTATGTGAATAAAATATAATCACAACATAAATGTCCACATGTAGAACACCTCAATAGAATGGAATTATTGAGAGAAGAAACATATCAATAATTCATTGTGCAAGGACACTATTGATACAAAAGGAAGTTTCTCAAACTTTTTGGAGAGAAGTTGTAAGGACTGTTGTTTATACTTTGAACTAGGTACAACTCAAGAAATGTACAAGCAAAACACCTTATGAGATATGGTATGGTCACACACCTAATGTCAATTACTTCAAATTTTTTGGAAGCAAATTTTATATAAAGAAGGATGATCAAAATGGAAAATTTAATTGTAAAAGTGATGAAGGAATATTTCTTGGCTATTCTACTAAAAGAAAAGCATATAAGTGTTTGATTAAGAATACTAGTAATATGTTTGAGAGTGAAAATATTAGAATTGATGAATTCTCTGAAAAGAATGAAGAAGACAACAAGAAGGAACTAGAATATTATGACATATTTGTTTATGTTCAACTGGTGGAGTCAAAAACAGTGTCACAAGTGACTGTAGTGATGAATAAAGCACAAGTGGTGACTAATGATAAAGGGAACCAAAGAACAAAACTGGTACTCCCAAGGTATGTGAAACTCAATCATACTCAAGACCAAATTATTGGAGATAAAAATTCTGGAATAATGACAAGGAGCAAGATAAGAGAAAACATTTATCTAATATCTGAACCTTGAACCTAAAATAGTGAATGGTGATTTGATTTTGGCTATGAAAGAAGAATTAGAACAAATAGAAAATAATAAAACTTTGACTTTGGTACCCAGACCTAGTGACAAGTATGTTATAGGTACTAAATGGATTGTTAGAAACAAGCTAAATGAGAAAGGTGAAGTGATTAGAAATAAGGCAAGACTAGTTTGCAAAGCTTATGCGCAAGAAGAAGGACTAGACTATGGAATAAATTTTGCACTTGTTCCAAGATTTGAAGGTTTAAGGATATTGTTATAATATGCTTCTTACAAAGGATTTAAGGTATATTGAATGGATGTAAAATCTGCATTTTGAATGGTGTATTAGAAGAAGAGGTATACATTGAACAACTAGAAGGATTTGCAAATGAGAAAGGTAAAGATATGGTATGTAAATTGCATAAAGAGTTGTATGGATTAAAGAAATCTCGAAGAGCATGGTATGAGAGATTGCATGCATATCTTATCAAGGTTGGTTTTACAAGAACTAGTGACAATAGCAATGTGTGTCTAAAATCTGAAAGTGAAGACATAACATTGATTGCTGAAATTTGTGTGGATGACATAATAGTTTGTGGAAATTAAGCATTGAGAAGGTCATTTATAGAAGAAATGAGAAATAAATTTGAAATGTTTGTGATAGGAGAAATAAAATTCCTTATTGGACTTCAAGTACAATAGAAAAAGAAAGAAATATACATAATTCAATCAAAATATGTGAAGGAGACTCTGAAATGTTTTGGCATGGAAGATTCAAAACCAGTGGGAACACCTATGATCACATGCTATAATTTATCTACGGAAGATGAATCAAAAGAGGTAAATGAAACTTTGTACAGGTCCATGATCGGTAAATTATAGTATGTTGTACATAGTAAACTGGATATTGCACATGCAGTTGGCATTGTTGCAATGTTTTCATCTAATCCAAAGGAATCAAATTTGGTTGCAGTAAAGAGGATCTTCAGATATCTTAAAGGAACTAAATATTATGGTTTATGGTATGGTAAGGATGAATTTTTTTCTTTGAATGAATATATTGATGTTGATTGGGCAGGAAATCTTGATGACAAGATTGATCCCACTGAGAGGGGGGTGAATCAGACAAATAAAAAATTAACCACTTAAAATTGAACTCACTGATTCACTTGATAATATTGAATATAGCAAATAACCAATTCTCCAAATAACTCAATAACATAAGCAATAATATATCTAATATATGTAAATCAATCATTCACTTAGCAACATCAAATTAACCATGTAAACATCAGATTTAACTCGGTTGAAACCAAATTTAACGAGGAAACCCAATTTGGGAAAAACCTCTGTGGGAATTGTAACCCACAATAAAAATGTACCCTTCTAAACTATGCTCAATTAAGAACTTATCCTGTTAACGATTACAAACACATTTTCTAAATGTGACCCTATTAGGGCATTTACCTCAAATCTGTTAAGATCTTCACCCTGTTAGGAGTGGCCTGGTTAGATATCTTTAAACACTCTTTTGGAAAGTCACCTAAGTCTAGGTTTTACAAATAGGACTGTTAAATCCACTCAGTTAAGAGATTTTTCTATTGCAAATATTAAATAAGAAACAATAAAATTTGATTTGTAAATATAGAAACTACATTTTCTTGTGTCAAATCCTTTATGCTCAATTGAATATTGGCATCACATACTCCATTGATCTCTTTTTCAGACTGTATATTCTTCAATCTATGTTTCTATATTCTGCTCAGTAAATGTTGTTCATTATCTTCTTCTTCTCTATTCAATTTTCCAGCCTCTTATTCTCAATGTATTTCTCATCCTTTATACAGACATACTTTTGCCTCTTAATCTCCTTAATTTGATTTTCCTTCATTTGCACTCAGTCGTTTGGTCATCTTCTTCATATTTCACAACTTGATAAACCATCTCATTGTACTTTTCTTGGAACTCTCATAATTATGTTTAACCACTTGATCTTCGCCTTAGATCTTCACATTGAATTTTCCCGTTCGTAGATCTTATAAAAAAATTCATTTAATTCATTTCCTCATCTAGGTCATCATCACTTCGTATTAAATTGGATCTTATCATCATTTAATACCAGTATATTGTACTCAGTAAAACTTGCTTTGCAACTCAGTAACTGACTTCATTCACTGCTCGGTGTCTAACTTGTCTTTGGTTCTCGGTGCTCGGTAACTGTGACTGACTCACATAACATTCTACCGACTGACTCAGTCTAGCTCGGTAAAGTAACTCTTTCAGTCATAACTCAATTCATTGTAGTTCCTAACTTGATCAATCAAATGTATTGATTTGATAACATCAAATATATAGTATAAAAAAACTATACCATCATTACTTCATCATTGTCTGATCTGTATTTGTCACCCATTTAGCTTCTCCTCTTAAGATATGGTAACATGATAAAAATCAATTTAATCAATTACTTGACATCAATGACAAAACACCAACTGATCTAACTATTTCTACAATCATGATACTCACTATCACTTGGTCTTCATCATCTCCATCAAATATTCATCATTTAATCAACAATATCCCTCTTTGGCATTGATGACAACCACTATAACAATGTTATAGAAATTGATGATGGCATCTCTCAAATACATAATTGTACTTCCTCTGAGTTGATATTTATGTTTCCACTTTGATATTCTAATCCAGATCTCCCTCTTGGATAAATATTTTGTTTCTGTAACATACATTCTGAATCTCCCTCTTGGATAAATTTTATCAATTCATTCTTCTCCCTCTTTGACAACAATGCCAAAAAGTCATACTCCTAAAAACTTGTTCTAGTAGTGGATTATACCTAACATGTACTCATAAAATATTACATACAAAAATCTTTTCACAACTTCAGGAATCACCTAAAGTGTGTCATACTAACATCAATTCAAAAACAAATATTATATGAAATATAGAATTGATGCAACATGTCTCATGCTCTTTAGTGAACATTGGATAGGGGAAGAACCCCTAATTTACCTCTGAGATACTAAAATAATCTTTAGGTAGTGGCTTTGTAAAGATATCAGCCAATTTTTCTTTTGAATTCACATATTCTAATTTCACATTCTTCTCTTGAACTTGTTCTCTCAAGTAGTGATACTTGATATAAATGTGCTTGGTCTTTGAATGCATAACTGGGTTCTTTGATATATTAATAGCACTTGTATCATCACAAAAATAGTGATCGAGTCTATGATCTCTTCTTGCATACCTTCAATTAATTGCTTAATCCATACTATATTTGCACAATTCATGGAAGCAACAACATATTCAGCCTTGGCAGTAGACTGTGAAATACTTTGTTTCTTCCTCGGCCATGTAACCAATCTTTCACCTACAAAGAATGTTCCTCCACTAGTATTTTATGTCATCAACATTTCCAGCCCAATTTGCATCAGTGTAGACTTGTAGATCAAAAGTACCTCCTTTTCTGTATAATAAACCAAATTCTTATGTGCCTTTCAGGTATCTCAAAATTCTTTTTACTACAGACATACGTGTTTCCTTCAGATTACAAGAAAATCTTGCAACAATAACATGTGCTATATCAGGTATGTTGTGAATAACATACTGTAATTTACCAATCATGGATCGGTAAAGAGTATTATCCACCTCTTGTGTTTCTTCCTCTTTAGATAATTTACATCCAGTAACCATGGGTGTTCCAACAATTTTGGAATATTCTATACCAAAAGTTTTAAGAATCTCTTTGATATACTTAGCTTGTGTAATATAGATTCCTTCATTAACTTTCTATATCTATAGACCTAGAAAGAACTTAATCTCTCCAATCATTGACATCTCAAACTCTTTTCTCATTTCATCATCAAATCCTTTACATAAAGTGTCATTGCCTCCAAATAATATCATCAACAAAAATTTCAGCAATCAAAATTTTATTATCACTGTCACATTTCAAGTAAACATTATTATTTTCACTTGTTCTTTGAAATCCTATTTTGATTAGATAAGAGTGCAATATCTCATACCATGCTTTGGGTGTTTGTTTCAAACCATATAAAGCTTTATGTAACTTACATACCTTGTTCTTGTTTGTGTTCTTAATAAATCCTTCAGGTTTCTCAATGTATACTTCTTCAAATTGTAAGGAAACTCAGGTGCGGAAACAACTTCCTACACTAATCTCTAAAGGAAAGTATTGTGAAAATTCTTTTAAATCCTTACAATTTCAGATTCATTAACTACTTTAACAATGATATTGCAGCCATATACCATGCATATAGAAAAATTAGAGAATGACACAGTGATTTACCCTGGGGAAAACCTTTCGGTAAAAAACCCCAGCACTCCAAAACCTGCACAATGTATTATCTTCAACACAACGGTTACAACACACTTGCAATGCAAGTTATTTCAGGAGACAATCGACACACAAAAACTAATCCAATAGCACCCGATAATACCAACAATACACTCTTTTCCTATATCTAAGAACCAGTTTCAATGAGAGGTCATGTGAAAAGAAGCACCCGAGTCTACCAACCACACATCATTAGATGCATGGGCTGCCAAAGATGCAATATAAGCATCTCCATCTTCTTGAGATTTTTTGGAAGCTGAATCTGAGCCTTTCTTCTTCTTCTTCGGTTCTTTGCAGTCCCTCTAGAAGTGCCCAGATTTATCACAGTTCCAAAATTTCTCCTTGGACTTTCCAGGAGTCTTAGAACTCCCACGGGATTTGGATCTACCCTTCTTTGACTTATTGTCATTCTGCTTTCCTTTGTCATTGGATCTCTCATGAACAACAAGGGCTTCCTTAGATGAATCTGAAGTCTTTCTTTGCATCTCCTTAGATAGCAGCGAAGACACCACATCATCCATACAAAATGTGACTATAGTACATTCGAGAGCCATCACAAGATGGTCCCACAAATCTAGCAAGGAACAAAGTAGGGTCATACATCGATCCTCCTCCTCGATCTTGGCACCAGATGATGCCAACTGTGCAATCAATAAATTGAATGCGTTGAGATGATCAGTTACGGATCCACCTTCCTCCATTCTTAAATAATACAACTTCTTTCTCAGGAACAACTTATTCACTAGAGATTTGGCTGATACATAGACCCAAGCCATTTCCACAAATAATTTGCAGTAGTCTCATCAAGAACATTCAGAAGAACGACATCTGCTAGACAGATTCTGATGAGACCCTTAGCCTTCCGATCCTTAATCTCCCAATTCAGTTGAGATATCACTGAAAGTCTCACATCAAGTGAAGTAGCCTCCCATAGATTGTGGTCTTCAAGCATGTCTTCCATCTTGAGCTTCCACAACTCGAAATTAGTGCCATTAAATTTCTCCACCTCCATTCTACTATATGAGGAACTTGCCATCTCAATCTGCAAATAAGATTCAGAATGCTCCGCACAAAAAAAATCCCACTCAACTTGAGATTAGCTCAAACAACCCTACCCAACAACTAGGATCAAAAGTTGACCAGGCTTTGATACCACTTGTAAGGAAACTCAGGTGTAGAAACAACTTCCTACAATAATCTCTAAAGGAAAGTATTGTGCAAATTATTTTAAATCCTTACAATTTCAGATTCGTTAACTACTTTAACAATGATATTTCAGCCATGTACCATGGATACAAAAAAATTAGAGAATGACACAGTGATTTACCCTGGGGAAAACCTTTCGGTAAAAAACCCCAGCACTCCAAAACCTGCACAATGTATTATCTTCAACACAATGGTTACAACACACTTGCAATGCAAGTTCTTTCAGGAGATAATCGACACACAAAAACTAATCTAGTAGCACCCGATAATACCAACAATACACTCTTTTCCTATATCTATCTACAACCCTAAAAAATGTTTATATCATGCGCTTTCCTTTTTAGGGCAACTTCTAAAGATAGCCGCATTAGGGTTTTACCATTCTCGGAGAAAATAGGAAGAGTGTATAGTACTCAACTTTATCAGTTGCCACATGTCATTGCATGTCTTCACCCATCATAGAACCTTCTATAAATAGCTCTTACATGTCATAGGAATCCATCATAACCATTTTAGCCATGATCTCCTTACACACAATTCAAGATGCCGACACATCAAGTGGAGTGACACATCAACACGCCAGCTAGACATGTACACTCACACTTAATTACATTATTTGCAAGAAATACATTTTACAAAACAAATAATAAGAATAGGAATTATCCAAGGTTGAGACACCTTATTCCTAACACAAATATCTAATTAAGAAATGCAGAGTTAACATCCATCTGATAGACCTTGAATCCTTTGTAAGAAGCATATGCTAGAAGTATTCTAACTCCTTCCAATTCATCAACAAGTGAAAAATTCTCTCCATAGTCAATTCCTTCTTCTTGTGCATAACCTTTGCAAACCAATCTAGATTTATTTATGATAACTTCTCCATGCTCATTCAGTTTGTTTCTGAAAATCCATTTAGTACCAATAACATTTTTTTCTTTGGGCCTGGGTACTAATGTCCATATCTTGTTCTCAATTTGATCATACTCTTCTTTCATTTGGGTATGTGTAGGATCATGGTATGCCAAAAAGTGGCGATGTGAAAAAAATTCTCTTTTCACTCGTCCAAAAATGCGCTAAAAAGCGTGTTGACTTTTTACTAGGCCTGGGTGTCAGTACACATGGCCAAACCAAAAGCCAATGCACAAGCCTAATCGGATATCAGATTTGAAATCAGATATCAGATTTAAAATTAGATATCGGATTTGAAATTAGATATCGGATTTCAAATCGGATATCAGATTTTCAAATCGGATATCAGATTTTTGCTGCCAAAATTTTGCTTTCCATTTAAAATCTCAACATTTGCAATTTCAAACTTTTTCATTCCATGTTATTTTCAATTTTTTTTTTATTTTTTAATTATTTTTATAGATATCATTTTTAATAATAATAATACCAAGGAAATCTCTGATGCAGGGGCACTAAGCACTAGTGCATGCATCTAAAAAATTCATCCAAAATTGTCCTGTTGCTACCATCTGCATAGACCCGTACTCTGTCATGCATAACTTTTGCATAAAATAATATTAAAAAAATCCCTCTAGTGAGGATGGGAATAATTAGGTTCTCTAAAACATACTCCAAGATGAGAAAGATCCAATGGTTGAGTTGGGAGATATGACCTATGCAACAACACCCAATTTTCTGTGATAAAAAACCAAGACTAGACTTGCAGAAAATTTGAACTTTATTTACATCTTAGAGAATAATTTGTACATTAGAGAATCCTCTCCACAAAAAAATGGACTCTACTATCATTTAATGACTTGATTCATTTTCCACTCCAACCATTTCTTGGCAGTTACATTTGAAGAGGAATACCAAAAGACTCCTATGCATGTGTTTCCCACTACAAGACAATGTAACTGTTATGTTTGAAAATTTGAATCTTTCAACTATGAAAACAACTCAAAACTAATTAAAAATTATAAAATACAAACTTCCTAATGACTTCCAACATCTTGGAGACCTATTATAAACACTTCTAACATCTTAGTAACCCCTAAACAATCCTTGACACTCTTGGACACTATTGGTCCACTTACAATGCATATTAGTCCTTTATGACTATTACAATCACATGCTATTTAGAAAACATTTATAGGTTTTAGAACTTCATAGTTGATCTTCTTTGATGTACTTGGTATCTTGATGGATTGCTCTCTCTCTCTCTCTCTCTCTCTCTCTCTCTCTCTAGGGTCGTAAGGTGTCATAAGGGTTTGTAGGACCCATTAATGGGTCCTAGGATTCCTTAAGACACCTTAAGACCCATAAGATGTAATCTTAGGATTTCTATTGGGTCATAAGGTGTCAAAAAGGGTTGTAGGACCCATTAATGGGTCCTACGACCCCTTAAGATAGCTTACGACCCCTAAGATTTACTCTTAGGCTTCCTAATGGGTCGTAAGGTGTCATAAGGGGTTGTAGGACCATTAATGGGTCCTAGGACCCCTTAAGACACATTATGACCCCTTAGGAACCCTAAGAATACATATTAGGGTTCCTAGTACACATTAATGGGTCTCAAGGGATCATATGACATATTATTGTATCTTAGGAGTTGTTAATGGATGCTAGGACCCCTTAAGACAACTTACGACCCCTAAGATGTACTCTTAGGCTTTCTAATGGGTCAAAAGGTGTCATAAGGGGTCGTAGAACCCATTAGGACACCTTACAACCCCTTAAGAACCATAAGAATACATCTTAGGGTTCCAAGTACACATTAATGGGTCTCAAGGGGTCATAAGACATATTAATGTGTCTTAGGACACCATAAGACCCCTTATGACCCCTAAGATGTACTCCTAGGATTCCTAATGGGTTTTAATGTGTCATAAAGGGTCGTAGGACCTATTAATGGGTCATAAGACCCCTTAAGATACCTTACAACCCCTAAGATGTACTTTTAGGCTTCCTAATGGGTCATAAGGTATCATAAGGGGTTGTAGGACCCATTAATGGGTCCTAGGACCCCTTAAGACACCTTATGACCCCCAAGATGTACTCTTAGGATTCCTAAGGGGTTGTAAGGTGTCATAAGGGGTCTTAGGACCCATTAATGGGTCCTAAGACCCCTTATGACACCTTACAACCCCTAATAAGTACACTTAGGCTTCCTAATGGGTTATAAGGTGTCACAAGGGGTCGTAGGACCCATTAATGGTCCTTCGACCCCTTAAGACACCTTACAACTCCTAAGATGTACTCTTAGGCTTCCTAAGGGTTTGTAAGGGTTCATAAGGAGTTTTAGGAATCATTAATGGGTCGTACGACCCCTTAAGACACCTTACGACCCCTAAGATGTATTATTAGGCTTCCTAATGGGTCGTAAGGTGTCATAAGCAATA
Organism: Thuja plicata; assembly: GCA_018584345.1. NCBI lineage: Eukaryota > Viridiplantae > Streptophyta > Pinopsida > Cupressales > Cupressaceae > Thuja > Thuja plicata. Next base: position 3,718,458 of record MU228246.1, on the reverse strand, counting down.
GTAGGACCCATTAATGGGTCTTAGGACACCTTAAGACACCTTACAACCCCTTAGAAACCCTAAGAATGAATCTTAGGGTTCCTAGTATACATTAATGGGTCTCAAGGGGTTATGGGATATATTACTATGTCATAGGAGCCACTAACGGATGCTAGGACCCCTTAAGACACCTTATGACCCATAAGATGTACTCTTAGGATTTCTAATGGGTCGTAAGGTGTTATAAGGGGTTGTAGGACCCATTAAGAAACCTTACGACCCCTTAGGAACCCTAAGAATACATCTTAGGGTTCCTAGTACACTTTAATGGTTCTAAAGGGGTCATAGGCCATATTACTCTATCTTAGGACACCATAAGACCCCTTACAACCCCTAAGATGTACTCTTAGGCTTCCTAATGGGTTGTAAGGTATCATAAGGGTTTGTAGGAGCCATTAATGGATGATAGGACCTCTTAAGACACCTTATGACCCCTATGATTTACACTTAGGATTTTTGATGGGTTGTAAGGTGTCATAAGGGTTTGTAGGACCATTAATGGGTCCTAAGACCCCTTAAGAAACATTAAAACCCCTAAGATGTACTCTTAGGCTTTCTAATTGGGTCATAAGGTGCCATAAGTGGTTGTAGGACCCCTTAAGAGACCTTATGACCCCTAAGTTGTACTCTTAGGCTTCCTAATGGGTCATAAGGTGTCATAAGGGGTTGTAGGAGCCATTAATTGGTCCTAAGACACCTTACGACCTGTGAGATGTACTCTTAGGCTTACTAATGGGCCGTAAGGTGTCATAAGGGGTCATAGGACCCATTAATGGGTCCTAGGACCCGTTAAAACACCTTACAACCCCTAATATGTACTCTTAGGCTTTCTAACGGGTTGTAAAGGTTCATAAGGAGTCCTAGGAGTCATTAATGGGTCCTACGACCCCTTAAGACACCTTACAACCCTGAAGATGTACTCTTAGGCTTCCTAATGGGTGGTTAGGTGTCATAAGGGGTCATAGGATCCATTAATGGGTCCTAGGACCCCTTAAAACACCTTACGACCCCTTATGAACACTAAGAATACATCTTAGGGTTCTTAGTACACATTAATGGGTCTCAACAGGTCATAGGACATATTACTCTATCTTAGGAGCCATTAATGGATGTAAAGACCCCTTAGACACCTTACAACCCCTAATAAGTTCTCTTAGGATTTCTAATGGGTTGTAAGGTGTCATAAGGGGTTGTAGGACCCATGAATGGGTCCTAGGACTCCTTAAGACACCTTACGACCCCTTAGGAACCCTAAGAATATATCTTAGGGTTTCTAGTACATGTTAATGCATCTCAATGGGTCATAGGACATATCACAGTGTCGTATGACACCATAAGACCCCATACAAACCCTAAGATACACTCTTAGGCTTCTAAAGGGTTGTCAGGTGTCATAAGGGTTCATAGGAGCCATTAATACATGCTAGGACCCCTTAAGACACCTTATCACCCCTAAGATGTACTCTTAGGATTTTTAATGGTTTGTAAGGTGTCATAAGGGGTAGTAGGACCTATTAATGGGTCCTAGGACTCTTTAAGACACCTTATGACCATGAAGATGTACTTTTAGGCTTCCTAATGGGTCGTAAGGTGTCATAAGGGGTTGTAGGACCCATTCATAGGTCTAAGAGCCATTAATGGGTCCTAGGACCCCTTAAGGCACCTTATGACCCCTGCGATTTACTCTTAGGCTTCCTAAGGGGTTGTAAGGGTTCATAAGGAGTTTTAGGAGTCATTAATGGGTCCTACGATCTCGTAAGACACCTTACATCCCCTACTCTCTCTCTCTCTCTAGGGTCGTAAGGTTTCATAAGGGTTTGTAGGACACATTAATGGGTCCTAGGATTCTTTAAGAAACCTTAAGATCCCTAAGATGTACTCTTAGGCTTTCTAATGGGTTGTAAGGTATCATAAGGGATCATAGGACCCATTAATGGGTCCTATGACCCCTTAAGACACCTTACAACCCTTGAGATGTACTTTTAGGATTCCTAATGGGTCATAAGGTGTCATAAGGGGTTGTAGGACCATTAATAGGTCCTAGGACCCCTTAAGACACCTTACGATCCCTTGGGAACCCTAGGAATACATCTTAGGGTTCCTAGTACACATCAATAATTCTCAAGGGCTCATAGGACATATTATTGTGTCTTAGCACCCCATAAGACCCCTTAAAACCCCTAAGATTCACTCTTAGGCTTCCTAATGGGTCGTAAGGTGTCATAAGGGTTTATAGGAGCCATTAATGAATGCTAGGACCCCTTAAGATACCTTACAACCCATATGATGTACTCCTAGGCTTTATAATAGATCGTAATGTGTCATAAGGGGTCTTAGGACCATTAATGAGTCCTAGGACCCCTTAAGAAACATTATGACCCCTAAGATGTACTCTTAGGATTTATAATGGGTCATAAGGTGTCATAAGGGGTCATAGGACCCCTCAAGAGACCTTACAACCCCTAAGATGTACTTTTAGGCTTCCTAATGGGTCGTAACATGTCATAAGGGTTCATAGGAGCCAATAATTGGTCCTAAGACACCTTACAACCCCTAAGATGTACTCTTAGGCTTCCTAATTGGATGTAAGGTGTCATAAGGGGTCATAGGACCCATTAATGGGTCATATGACTTGTTAAAAACCCTTACGACCCATAAGATGTACTCATAGGCTTCCTAAGGGGTTTTAAGGGTTCATAAGGAGTCGTATGAGTCATTAATGGGTCCTACAACCCCTTAAGACACCTTACAACCTCGAAGATGTACTCTTAGGCTTCCTAATGGGTCGTAAGGTGTCATAAGGTGTTGTAGGACCCATTAATGGGTCCTAGGACCCCTTAAGACACCTTAAGACCCCTTAGGAACCCTAAGAATACATCTTAGGGTTCCTAGTACACATTAAGGGGTCTCAACGGGTCATAGGACATATTACTCTGTCTTAGGAGCCATTAATAGATGTTAAGACCCCTTATGATACATTATGACCCCTAATAAGTACTCTTAGGCTTTTTAATGGGTCGTAAGGTGTCATAAGGGGTTGTAGGACCCATTAATGGGTCCTAGGATCCCTTAAGACACCTTACAACCCCTTAGGAACCCTAAGAATACATCTTACAGTTACTAGTACACGTTAATTGATCTCAAGGGGTCATATGACATATTAAAGTGTCTTAGGACACCATAAGACCCCTTACAACCCCTAAGACGTACTCTTAGGCTTCCTAATGGGTCGTAAGGTGTCATAAGGGTTTGTAGGAGCCATTAATGGATTCTAAGACCCCTTAAGACACCTTACGACCCCTAATATGTATGCTTAAGCTTTCTAATGGTTTGTAAGGTGTCATAAGGTGTAGTAGGACCCATTAATGGGTCCTAGGACCCCTTAAGACACCTTACGACCACTAAGATGTACTCATATGTTTCCTAATGGGTCGTAAGGTGTTATAAGGGATTGTAGGACCCATTCAGAGGTTGTAGGACCCATAAATGGGTCCTAGGACCCCTTAAGACACTTTACGACCCCTAAAATGTACTCTTAGGATTCCAAAGGGGTTGTAAGGGTTTATAAGGAGTCATAGGAGTCATTAATGGGTCCTACAACCCTCTAAGACACCTTATTTCCCCTAATATGCTCTCTCTCTCTCTCTAGGGTCGTAAGGTGTCATAAGGGTTTGTAGGACCCATTAATGGGTCCTAAGATTCCTTAAGACACCTTAAGACCCCTAAGATGTACTCTTAGGCTTTCTAATGGGTCATAAGGTATCATAAGGGGTCATAGGACCCATTAATGGGTCCTACAACCCCTTAAGACACCTTACAACCCCTAAGATGTACTTTTAGGCTTCCTAATGGGTCATAAGGTGTCATAAGGGGTTTTAGGACCATTAACATGTCCTAGGACCCCTTAAGACACCTTATGACCCATTAGGAACCCTAAGAATACATCTTTGGGTTCCTAGTACACATTAATAGTTCTCAAGGGGTCATAAGACATATTACTGTGTCTTAGCACACCATAAGACCCCTTAAAACCCCTAAGATACACTCTTAGGCTTCCTAATGGGTCGTAAAGTATCATAAGGGTTTGTAGGAGCCATTAATGAATGCTAGGACCCCTTAAGATACCTTACAACCCCTATGATATACTTCTAGGATTTATAATAAGTCGTAAGGTGTCATAAGGGGTCTTAGGACCATTAATGGGTCCTAGGACCCCTTAAGAAACATTAGAACCCCTAAGATGTACTCTTAGGATTTCTAATGGGTCATAAGGTGTCATAAGGGGTCGTAGGACCCCTTAAGAGACCTTACAACCCCTAAGATATACTCTTAAGCTTCCTAATGGGTCATAACATGTCATAAGGGTTTGAAGGAGCCAATAATTAGTCCTAAGACACCTTACGACCCCTAAGATGTACTCTTAGGATTCCTAATGGGTTGTAAGGGTTCATAAGGAGTCGTAGGAGTCATTAATGGGTCCTACAACCCCTTAAGATGCCTTCCATCCCCAAAGATGTACTCTTAGGATTTGAAATGGGTCGTAAGGTGTCGTAGGATCCATTAATGGGTCCTAGGACCCCTTAAGACACCTTACGACCCCTTAGGAACCCTAAGAATACATCTTAGGGTTCCTGGTACACATTAATGGGTCTCAACAGATCATAGGACATATTACTCCATCTTAGGAGTCATTAATGGATGTTAAGACCCCTTAGGAAACCTTATGACCCCTAATAAGTACTCTTAGGCTTTTTAATGGGTCGTATGGTGTTATGAGGGGTTGTAGGACCCATTCACAGGTCGTAGGAACCATTAATGGGTCCTAGGACCCCTTAAGACACCTTACAACCCCTAAAATGTACTTTTAGGCTTCCAAAGGGGTTGTAAGGGTTCATAAGGAGTCATAGGAGTCATTAATGGGTCCTACGACCCCATAAGACACCTTATGTCCCCTAAGATTCTCTCTCTCTCTCTCTCTCTCTCCAATGGGTCTCAACAGGCCATAGGACATATTACTCTATCTTAGGAGCCATTAATGGATGTTAAGACCCCTTAAGTTACCTTATGACCCCTAATCAGTACTCTTAGGCTTTTTAATGGGTCGTAAGGTGTCATAAGGGGTCGAAGGACTCATTAATGTGTCCTAGGACCCCTTAAGACACCTTACGACTCCTTTAGAAACCTAAGAATACATCTTAGGGTTACCAGTGTTGGTACTCCTAAATTTGGAGCAAATTTGGAGTAACCATGTTAATTTTTCAGTTATGCAAAGTGAATACCCTTGAAAAGATTGTGTGAGAAAGCTCAGTTAGAATGCTTGAAAAGGTGCCCAGATCATTTTCATGAGGTACAGATTGGGAAGAGGCTTCAATGCCTTTCATTTCACATATGCAGTGGGTCCTAGCTCCTGAATTCCAATTCTGACATGTTTAGTGAGTAGTCATTTTGAGGTGGTCACCTAATTCTGCATTTTTGCTCGTGTCAATCTGTTGTAAATGGCCTACTTTGCTTCTGAATATCTTGCACCCTCTTGAGTTTCATAGTTCACCACTTTGGGAATGTGTTCCATGCATATCAAAGAACTTATGTTTCAGATCTCAGCTCATTCCAAATCCATTTGATAAGTTTTCATACTCCCCAAAGTTGGTTGTTCAGGAACTGTTTGCATCTTTGTTCTGCCTAGAAATCTGAATAGCTCAGTTTGACATGTTATAACTTTTGACCAATTGATTCAATTGATAAAATTCCTTGTGTACTGTGTTCCAGTGGTCACACACTCCATATTTTCCATTTTGTAGATCCCTATGAAATCAGATGACAAGTTTTCTAGAACCATTCCGTTGGTGAATAATTCTGATTTCCTGTGTTTTCAAGTACAAAATTGCTAAGTGACCTACTTTGAGCTCTTGAAAGTCAATACCCGGGTGAACATTTTGGATAATTCAGTTGTCCCTCATGTTGTAAACATAGGAGTGCACCTTTTTTAAGATTTATGGATTCCTGCCAATCCATTTGTCTACTTTTCCAGAGCTTTTCCATTTCTGATTTATTAAGGTTTCACTGAAGATACAGAATTCAGAATTAAATGGCATACTTTGTGCTTTCCATATTTGCACTTGGTTCGAGGTCAGACATAATTGAATGTGGATCTGCATTGTAGACCTAGTAATGAACTCATCTAAAGATTCCCAAACTTTGACCAATCCGGTAGATCACTTTTCTTTGCCGATTCCAAACCCAATTTCTACATATCTGTTGTGCTTTGGTTCAGAAAGTGCTTAGGGTGCTAACTTTGCAGATTGGTATCAGTTGAACCTTTTTCTTTTAGAATAAGTTAATTGAGGGGTCATGTTCCACATGTGACATTCAATCAGGCTCCATAGGTTGAGTTTCTGAAAGATCTTTTTGATGACCCTATGAATGCAGTTTCAGAGGCAGTTTATTCAGTTTGCAGTGCAAAACAGAATTAAGTATTCAGAATGGCCATTTTGCAAGAGTGATAAATTTTGGTTTGAATGTTGTTTTCAAGAAATGATTATGGGACCATTCTCTTTGTATGTGAGTTTACTACCCGGATTGGTGGTTAAGTCTCACGATGTGTTTTGATAACTTTGCAGAAGTGATTCTGAGGGTGGTTTGCATACATTTCTACAAATGCATTTGCAGCTTTATGAAAAGATCAACTGGGGAATTTAAAATGTTTTCTTTTCAAAGAGTAATTCACCCACATAATTCTATGCATTCAAACATCAAAGGGTATCCATGCTGATTTTGGGAAAGACTTAAACATTTCATGCAAATGAGAAAATCCAAAGACATTTTAAAAGTGTTTGAAGCAAATGTCATTGGATGATGTTAAAACCAAAAACTGAAAAGCTGTAAATTGGAGAACTTTTAAGGAGACCATGCATTGGAGGAGAGTGCTACACAGCTTTGAGAATAAGAAGCCACACATTGAATAAAGAAACAAAGTTTTAAAAAGAGAAAACACGGATTTGCAGAAACAAAAAACATAGTCATATTGCCGGGGGCATAACTTTTTATTCAACCATTGGATCGAGCTCATTTTGTGGATATGTTTTTGCAAATCTAATTATCTAGATTCTTACTAGAGATATTTTCAAAATTCTTCCTGGTTCGTGAGATACAGACATCTGTGTGCAGCACTGTCTAAAACTACCCATGAAATCTGAAAATGGATTATCCCATATGGCTTGTGCTGTGGCATTTTTTGGTCTTTATATACCAAAACGCATACTTCATAGGTAAGTAAGAGAGCCCAGAGGATCTTAGCGAGCTCTATGGTGGTGGAGGAATGTATGCATGTGCAAACCATAGTATTTTGACATGAATTTCGAAAATGCCTTTAAAACTTGAAAATCCATTATCCCACATTCATCCTGCTGTGGCATTTTGAAATGTTTATAAGGAAAAACACAGACATAGTAATTTGAAGGAAGAAGACAAAGTTAACCACCGACACTTGGCGACTGACCGCTAGCGATTCGTCGTGAAGTAGCCAGAAGAGGAAGATGACTGCTGCGACGAGGAGATGGCCGCTGGTCGCGTGGTCGTCAGATGGGGATTAACCGTCGGATGTTAGTCGCAAGGTCGCCCAGAGTTGACTGTTGAGGTAAAATTTGCTCGCAAATTAGAGACTGTGGTTGTTGCGTGGTCGCTAGATTCAACTGTGGTTAGTGAAAACTTCCAGCAACTTAGAGACTCAGTGTGCATATGTAACTGGGGTTAAAGGCATAGTCAAAGAGCAGTTTATGACAGCGAATCAACATGTGACAAGTGTCAATTTCTGGTGAAGTTTGGGCATATTAAAGTAAAGTGAAGGTTTTCAAAGGCAGAAAATGCATAAAGTTAAAAGATTAAAGTGATTTAAAGTGTATTATATTGCATATCTTGTAAAAAAATTTATTTCAAAGTTTGACAAGGCTTTCCGGGAGATGTTTCAACAAGGGATATTCAGATTTTTCAGAGATAGAGGATAAAATCAGATTTTCTCAAGCAAAGGAAGATCAGATTTTTGCAGAATAAAAAAATCAGATTTGCACAAAGGGATGAGACAGAATGCACATTTATTTCTTTTGAAATCAGATTTCTTAGAGCTTTCTAGGATGATTTTTGAGAAGATATTTTCGAAGGGGGATATGACTGGATTTCAAAGATATTTTGCAGATGAGATCAGATTTGATAGAATTTTCAGTGGAAGATTGAAAGAGATATTTTAAAGATATATCAGATATTTTGAAGACTTGAAAAGATGAGTAAAAGATCAGATTTGAGGAGAGACAGGTGTCAATTGCTCAGAGAGATTAGGTTTTTTTCTCTTTTATTTATTCTCTTCTCTTTTCTGTTAGAAGGGTTCTGATTTCAGGTTCCTATTTCTAGTTCCTGTGGAGGTTCCTGGTCTTGTTCTTGTTCCTGTATTTGTCTGGTTCAGTACAAGTTACCATTGGTTTGGAGATTTTATTTGTAAATCTTACTTCTTTTTCATGTTTACTTCTTGTGTTTATTGTCTGGATATCTGGAAACAACTTGGATTAATGAGAATATAGTGCAGTTCCTATTCATTATTGTCTTGTCTCTTTTAGCTATGGTTTATGCTCTAGTATAGTTCATTTGCAAGGCATCTGAAATATACCTACTATAAGGTAGTGTGTCTAATCATTTGTGAGTCTTTCTCAAGGAGAGTTAAATTTTGTAAATGATTTCAGAGAGCAGGACATAGTTGTGAAGATCTGATGAAGAAGTATTGAGTCGAGTAGATTGTTTGTAAGGCATCCAATCTGGATTGTATGAAGTTTGTAAGGCATTCTTCAGTATTGCATTAGTTTCTTATTGTTGACATATGTTTTCATTGACTCTTTGCCCAAGGAATAGGCACTGATCTAAAGTTTGCTGAGCAAGTGTTTTCTCCATTCAGTCATACACAAATTAATCAATTTCATCTAGTTTTTAGAACATATGAGCTGAACTCATAAAGGACTTATGTCAGCAGGACAGTGTCCACTTTGTTGATTCTGTAGAGAGTGAATCATTAGGTTATCCCTCCTAAAATCAAAAGGAAGAAGGATGCAAATCCTTGTCCTATTGGTTTATGTCTTCAAAACCATAGCCTGGCTTATAATACTCTGTTTCAAATCAATCATTACAATCTCTAAAGTGTTTTATAAGTAGTTACAGTGAGGTTTTTGGTTCATAACCAGTGAATGAAACAATCCACCAAATACATAGACTGAGATATCAGTAATCTTTAAAAGGTAAAACCTGCCTGACTCTCTGGAGCTCAAAAATGAAGAAGGATATTATCCAATCCTTAGAAATTAGTCTTTCTCTTGCCTAAAAGAGGTTGCAACTGAGTATATCAGGTATACTGTCATCATTAGGTAAGTGTTGCAAGAAAAAGA
>MU228246.1:3697412-3708276 GCA_018584345.1 Thuja plicata | reverse complement strand
CTAATGCTATTACCATTTAGTATTTGTATAATATTAATATTATAAAATATGAAATCTATAAAAAAACTAAAAAACTAAAATCAATATTGAAAATGTTGAAATTTGAAATGGAAAGAAAAATTTTGGCGGGAGATATCCGATAATATCTCATATCCAATTTAATATATCATATCCGATTTAGTATCTCATATCCGATAATATCTCATATCTGATATTATCTCGTATCCGATTAGCCTTGGTATTTGCCTCAGGTTTTGGCTTTGCAATGCCAAACGTGGATGGTCAACCCAAAAAACGTGTTTATCATGCTTCCTCTGATCTCCAGACTTCGGCAATGTAGTTGATGACCTTTTTTTCACCCAAAATTGATGAAACAAAAAGGGTTTCTTAAATAGATTATCAGGTTTCCATCAATATAATTGCTGTCAAATTTTGATTTCAATAAGTATTTATTACTTATTTTCTATTTGAGTTACCTCTAAAGTCTTGATAGATAGACTGATTGAAAAACAACTATAACTTTCAAATGGTTTAACCTTTTTGAAATCTAAAACATGCGTCACATTCTATGCTTCACCTACTATAAGAAAAATTAAAAAAAAAAACAATTTTGTAAAGTTTAGAATTAGTTAAGGTGGTCAAACACGGGAGTTTTATTATTCTGAAAAAGTTGTAGAAGAAAATTCATAATTAATTAATTATTTGATAAACAATTACACAAAAATATGTGTCACATCTGGGCATGAGTCTACTACTTATATCTAGAATCTTGTAAAAAGATATCGTCATTTGATTGTGATTAAGGTGGTCAAACATACACGTACTTTTTATCTTTTTCCTAAAATTTTCATACTGCTGAATTGAAATCTAGAATTTTCAACAATTAGATTAATTTTTTTTCAGAAAAGGGCTAGTAGTTTAGAAACTATATTCAATTTCCTACAGATTCTATCCTTACAACTTTTTCACATAAGGTTGATAAGATGTCCAACTTTTTATGTCAAGTTGACTAACCCTGATTTTTTATTTTTCATTGCCACTTAAGGCCATAGCTTGGTATACCATGATCCTGCACATACCCTTGACTTAGGCTTAAATATGGAGTATCACCCATATATTTGTACAACTAGGAACTTCACATAAAATAAGGATATGTGGAATTTTGAAAATAGGGATCTAACTAATTGGCTATAAGAAATACAACAATTATTTTACTTGTATCATATTTTAGGACCATAGAATATTGTAATGACCAACACATTTAGTACAATAACCTATGTGAAGGGAAGGAACAAAATGCATGTTTGTTGAGTTGTTCAATTTTAAGGAAGAAATCTTCACATATTATGCGGAGAATCTTTTGGATAGAGCTACTTTAGTTATCATATTAAATCAAAGTAAATAATTTGGTCAATGACTATACCAAACATTTATATATGTTACTTTTAAGAGTGGAGTGTACTATTAAGGAATTTGTAAAGTTCTAGGGGATCAAAACAAACACATCAAATATGAGGTATGCATACCACCTAAATTATGTGTTCAAAACAATGATTATGTTGTTGGATTTTTACATTAATTAGTTTAGTTGTAGGTTAATAGTTTGATAAAATAAATTAGTTAGTATGTAAGTTGTGGGAAGTTATATTCCCATTAATTAGTTTTATCATTTGGTTGTTCTTGATTACTACGCAAGGGGAGAATTGCATGCATGTCATAAATACATAACTTTTCTTTTTTGTAGACGGTTACACCTAAGACAACAACAACACTAATTGCAAGGATAAAGGAGAAAATAGCGTCACAGTAAAAAGATCAAATCTTCAAGTAGATTTTCTGTGAGACTAATGCTTGTATAAAGGATCACATAGAACTTTAAAAAAATTTAAATAATAGCTTGCTAAATAAATTTTTATCCACCTGCATTTTCATTCCATTGGGGAATATTATATTTTTATGTAAGCTAGTTTCTAATTTTAAATAAATAAATTAGATTAAAATAAATAAAGGTTAGTTGACAAGAAGTTACTTTCTCAATAGGGAGTTTGAAAATTTTTATAATGGAAAATAACACTTTATAAAGTCAAATGTGAAGCAATGTAATACCTGTTGATGACAATTATTCAATTGTGTATTGTCATTGATGTTTACACAAAAGTAGTGATATTTACACAAATGTATAATCCTATATGAGCACAGTGAGTGTATGCCATGTTCTCTAGGGCATTGAAGTAGACCAAAGTGATTTTTATTTCTAATCAAGGTCACTTGGGCATTACAGTAAAAGTCAGGCATTAAAGGATTACAGTGTTAACCGAGTTATGTATTTAGTGTCAGCCGACTACCAACAGTTTACATTTTATGTTTAATTGGTTATATGAAGCCGACAGACTTAAGTATTATTATTTATTTGGAAGGTTATTAAAGCCGACTTGACAAGGCCTATCATATATATACAAGGTCAAGTTTTGGATTGACTGTGTGAGTTATTAATATGAAGAGTGAAGGTGAAATCAGATGGGATTCTGACTAAGGACAGAACATATAGAGATGCAATAAAATATTTGATCAGTGAGGATCTAGTTTTAAACCCAGATCAGAGATCTGATTCAGCAAAGATAGTTGCTTCGTCAAACAGGTCAATCCATTGTTACTCTCTAACAATTGTAGCAATGATCCAAATCTCTTTACAAAGTAGACTTAATAGTCTTTTGTAAATCCTCTCACAAGGTGACATTTCTACATTGAAGTGTTTAAAGACCTCTAACAAGGCCACTCCTTATAGGGTGATTAAATCCTCTAAGAGGGTCACACCTAACAGTATGCATTGTAACCTTTCACAGGGCTGGCTCCTAACAAGGCTCACTTCAAAAGAGTGAAAAATAGTAACTAGTTACAATTGGTGGTTTTCCCAAATTGGGTTTCCACGTTAAATCTTGGTGTCATCTATGTACATGTTATTTTATTTATTATTTATGTTTCTAATTTTAATCACTAAAGGTTAAAATCACAGTTAATATCTTAAGATTTTCTTTGTTAACCGAGTAACAGAAGAATATCTTTATTAACCGAGCAATAGTGATAAGTTTGTTTAAGATATCTTTATTTTTATATCTTACATTTTTTTGAACCCACGATAGACAACTCTTTCTTTTTGGTGTTAGATGCTTTGCCTCTTTTCCATGGAAACTATCTTTTGCATACATATTAAATTAGTTTTCTTTTATGCTCTTGCATTTTAAAATACAAAAAAAAATCTACATACTCATAAAAATACAAAATATTTCTTACATTTCATTTACTATGAAGATCTTTAAGATGCTTTGGGGTATGGTTAATTTCCTCATTATTCTTCTCTTAGCATCTCTTTATAGTACTTATGATTCTTATGAGAGTATAATCCATTTCATTATGTTTGTTACTTGTCATGTTTCACTTGCTTATGCTATTTTGAGATTAACTAATACTAGCCTTCCTACTTTCAAAAATTTCATTAAGAATTTGTGTAGCGGACTTATTGCTCTTTTGGATTACATGAAGAATTTGGTAGATGATACCCCATTTCCTAATCTTCCTAATCCTAATCCTAATCCTATCCTTCCTAATCTAGTTCCTAATCTTCCTAACCCTAATTCTATCATTCCTAATCCCATTCCTAATATTACCACTCCTATTTCTCCATCTTCTATCCCTAGTTCTTCCCACACTTATGTTTGGGCTCAAACTATGGCTCATGATGCAGATGTGCAATAATTCTTTGATTTCACTTCTCCTTATTATCCAATCCAATATGATATTAAAGAGAAGAGCAAAGAAACTTCTTCTAGACCTATCATTCCACCTTACACAACATTTTCTCATGATCATCGTAAAAAATCACCTCCTGTAGAAGTTTTACAAGATATGTACACTACCGGATACAATATGGTGGCTAAACAAGGTTATAAGAGTTTATGGCTTGGTGTTAATGACCACGGTATTAAATATCTGGTTTATCTATCCCCTAAACAAGATAGGCATGGTCAAGGCTTTCCGCTTTCTCAATTTAAGGTAGTTGATTTTTATCGTCTCCCTCCTCTTCATATTCTTCTTCCAACACCTTCCTTAGATTACCCTGACACCCCTTGGGATATGGCTAAGAAGGTATATGTTCAGTTAATGAATTCTAAGAAAGAAATCTTTAAACCTATGCCAAAAGATGCTCTCTAAGTACAAATTTCCTTTTCATTATAGTAATACACATTTACTTGCTGATTGTGTGCCTTTCAAGATGTATGTTAGAGAAAGAATTGCTTTAGGAAATATTTCTCACTCTCGTGTGGTATTACAATTTCTTCATTATTTCCATCTAGGGAATACTCCTCATTCTTCTATAATATAGATCTTTTCCCCTCTTGTCTCTTAACTGGGGGGGCAAGAGGTACTTCTTCCATTTTTCTAGGATCCATTATGCTCTTAGCATATATTTTGTTTTGAGCTTAATTGGTTATTCTTTCTTTGTATTATGGTACATTCTTCCTTTTCTCATAATCATCCATAGCTCTCTTCTACTATTCATGATATCTTTTCTAAGACATTTGTTTATTATAGCATATCTTGATCTAATTGGTATATCCCTTGCTTTCATCCCTTGGGGGAAAGGTTTTTCTTCTTTGTCTCTGTCTAAGGATCTACTTTCCTAGCTTAGTGGCATTTGTTTATTCTACAACATTATTTCCTTATAAAGAGTTATGTTTTGGCTATGTATACCCTCTTATATGAGAGGTGATTTTCCTAGGTCATCACCTCTTCTTTATTTTGCAAATTATGTTCTTTATAAACTCTTTCCTTTGCTAGAGTTTGCTTCCTTTATTCTAAGATTCCTCTTCCTCTTAATCACAGGGGGCTTGATGATTAAATATTTGATCCCTCTTTGCTTTTCTTTCAAAGATGATATTTTATCCTAAGCACTCCTCTACGGTGGGGGTATTTTTGATAAGATCTCTTCCTCTTTGAGGATCCTTTTTCCATAAGTGACATATCCTTTTTCACTATTATCTATGTTGTTAGATGTAAGGGTCAATACTCTTCACTAGGACTATAGTGTACATTGTTGCTAACATGATATCTCCTTACTTTGTGAAATAGGTAACCTCCTTCTCTTTCTTATCCAGTCTATTAGGTAGCCACAATAAGGATGAGGGCATATATAGGGCCTCCCTTATACTATAGTTTACACTTTACAACATGCTAAATCCTCAAAAGGTAACACACATAAGTTGCTAAATCCTGAAGAGACACACATTTTATTTTTGCTAAATCCTCAGAAGGTAACACACATAAGTTGCTAAATCCTGAAGAGACATGCATTTTCATTTTTATTTTTTCTAAATCCTTGGAAGGTAACACATATACATTGCTAAATCCTAAAGAGATACTCACTTTCAATTTCAAATATGCTAAATCCTTGGAAGGTAACACACAAGTTGCTAAATCCTGAAGAGACATGCATTTTATATTCCATAATGATACAAGAATGTGGATCTATGGGTATTCCAAAAGCACAGTTTATTGGTGAACCTGTTGGGCTCTCCCTCCTTGGTAATTCATGGTAAGGTGGGCATCTTACTGGGTGAGGTAATCACTCTCTCTTTTCTCTCTTTCGCTTTCATGCTAGTAGGATTAGATCATGAAGCTATGTTATTTATAGTGTTTCTCTTGTCTTTCTTATGTAGTCATTTATGCTTTTATGATAGTTGTCCAAATATGATATTAGTATAGGAAGCATTTCTTAGTAAGGTTTCCTTTGCTAATTGATTTGGGCTTGTTTTTGTACTAACCCCTCTTTTTGTATCATTTTAGCTTTATCTTTGTTTTGCTCTTTTCTTTCGTACCCTTGTGCATGTATGTTGAGTTAGAATCCTTGGCCTAGGGGCTTGTTTCCTTTACCAAGTGATGTTATACCTCATTGCGATCCACTGTATTATTTATTCTAACTTTACCGTGAGTATTTTAGATTTCCATACTCCCGCTAAAGTAGGGGATTAATGTATCATATTAATATGGAAGCACTTCTAGGTTAAGATATTTTAGCCCTCCTTAGGGGATGTTTTGGGCCATTATGGAGTTGTCCTCTCATTTCTACCCCTTCTGCATCTTCTGTGCCTATTTAGGACCCTGATTGTGCCTCTCTGGGCACTATTTACCCCACCTGGCACATTTTCTAGGGGTCCTAACCCCCTGACTCAAGGTCAACCTCGACCTTGACCTAGGTCAAGGTCGACCTCAAGCCTGACCTAGGTCAGCATCAACCTCAACCTTGACCCGGGTTCCCTTTTCAATTGGAAATTTTGTCAGCTACCGAGGGGAAACTAAAAATTTTATTTTCTCGCTTTCGAGTAGGCTTTTTTGGGTTTCAATGTAATGACTCTTAAATGATATTTAATATAGGTCCAGTTCTAGGGGTATAGGAATAATTGGAAGTAAATTCTCTTATGTATGCCTCTCTATAAGTTTGTGCCCTAGACTTGTATATAAGGAAGCCTTCTCCTCTCATTTTCTCTAACCATAAGACTTGAAGTATAATCATAAGCACTAAGGACTAAGACAAGATTTGAAGAGGCAAGAATACATTATCTTCTACTTTCAAGTATCCATTGTTCTAAATTCTTCTCTAGCATTCAATTTCTTCATTGAAGATCAAGGATTCAAGCATTTAAGTCTTTGAAGGGATTTGGTTCAAGCATTCAAGATTCATCACTCAAACCTTGATCTATCTATCATGGTGGTGTGATCTTCCTTCATGATCCTTTGTGCATCCTCAAGATTCATTAATTCTTCCTTCAAGGTGGATTCCAAGCATACAATCATGGAGGTTTTGATTTACATTTATGATTTATAATATTGAGTCCAAGCTTTCATATTAACATACTTGTTTACATTTGAAATATAATTGCATATCTATTTAATATCATAGATTCGTTGTTAGATCTAATTTTACTACTTGCTAGAGTTCTCTATCTCAATTATTGATTTCAAGGTTGATTCCTAAATCAGGGTTTGACTTAGGCCAACCCATCATCCAACAAAAAAAACCATTTTTATTGCAAGTACAGGTATAGAACAATGAATTACATAATAGATTTGGATACCCTTTTTGGCCAACTTTCGGGAACCACGAATAGAATTTTCATTAGAGCAGTGCAGTTCAAGGTCGACATTTTTGGGTACAATTGCGCCCCCACATTTGGGTCAAGGTCGACCTGACTCAGAAAAGAAAAATATTTCTGGGTTTTCTCCGTCTCTGTGTTTTTGTTTCAGATCTGGTTGCATAATTTCTTGAAACTCAGTACACACATCAGAAAATAGGTATTTCTAGATCCGCTACCTTCCAAGATAAATGTTTCATTTCAATTAAGGTTTTTAAGCAATTTAGATCTATTGATTTACTTTATAATTGAGAAATTAGATCCCCCTTTCCCTCTTTATCGATAAATAGTTGATTCCTTTTTGCATTTGTCGTCTCCTTTCGATTAATCAATTGGGATCTCCTTGTCTTGGATTAGGAGGTCACACATACACTCCCACACAACACATCTCACACACACACACACACATGTATGTATGTATGTATGTATGTATATATATATATATATTTATATCTTACGGATACTATACCTAAGACATAGGCAATGGTGATTGGACAACAACTATGTTAACCACTAAATTCATTAGCACAAACCTTGTTGCAACACAAGCTACTAACTATTGAAACTGATTCTCAGATAGAAGAAACTGAATTATAGACAGAGGGAATTGATTCATAGAAAGAGGCACCTGAGTCACAAATAGAGGCACCCGAATCTTAGACAGTGGAATCCGAGTACCTGTTGGAAGAGAAGAACAAAATATTTGAACATGGTGAACCAAGTGGATCAAGTCCAGGATCAAAGAGGAAGGAACCTGTACTTACAAAATATGTCAGAAGGCATCATGCACCTGAGAAAATAATTACAGATCATACAGAAGTTATAATGACAAGGAAAAAAATTAAAGGTACATGTTTTCTTAGTGAAATTGAACCTAAATCTATTAAAGATGCATTGAATGATGAAATCTATATAGAAGCCATGAATGAAGAAATTGAGCAGATAGAAAAGAACAAAACCTGGACTCTTGTACCTAGACCAAAAGACAAGAATGTGATTGGTACTAAGTGGGTTTTCAGAAACAAGATGAATGAAAAAGGTGAAGTTTCTAGAAACAAAGAAAGACTAGTGTGTAAAGGATATGCTCAAGAAGAGGGTATTGATTATGAAGAAAATTTTTCTCCTATTGCAAGACTTGAAGGAGTCATAACTCTTCTAGCATATGCAACACATAAAGGATATAAGGTATACCAAATGGATGTCAAATATGCATTCTTGAATGGAATTCTGGAGGAGGAAGTCTATATTGAGAAACCTGAAGGTTTTGTTGGTCCTAACAAAAGGAATATGGTTTGCAAAATGCACAAAGCCTTGTATGGACTGAAGCAAGCTCCTAGAGCCTAGTATGAAAGATTGCATGGTTACCTAATAAGTATTGGATTTCAGAGAACTAATGATAATAGTAGATTTTATATCAAAGAAGGACCTCAGAACAAGATACTATTAGCATAGATATTTGTTGATGATATACTGTTTACTGGATATGATGATTTTGTTGAAGAAAATTATTAAAAAAAAAGTATTGTAATTGATGTTACACATTTATATACACTTATGTAGTGATGATACACAAATGTCTACATTCAAACTGAGCATAGTTGGTGAATAGAGTGAGTTTTTTTAGTGTTGACCGAGTTCAGTCAGGTATTGAAGTAGTTCAGTGTTGACCGAGTCACTCGGGAATTTTAGTCATGGTCGGGCATTCAGTGCCAGCCGACTAACAGTGATTTACATTCTATAATGAATTGATTATATGAGGCTGACTGAATTATGATTTATTACTTATTTAGAAGTGTATTCAAGCCGACTTGATAGGGCTCATCATATATATGAAACGTCAATTTTGGATTGAAAAAAAGAGAAACAAGAGAATATAAGAAAAATAAAAAGAGTGTGGAAAGGTGGAAAAAGAAGAAGTGTGGAATTCTGTGACATGAAGACTGAAGGTGAAATTAAATGGGTCTGATTGAGTATAGATCACTCAGAGCTTCAATAGAATATATGATCAGCAAGGATCCAATCATAATCAGAATAGAGATCCGAATCAGAAAAGATAGTTTCTTACACATAAAGGTCAATTCATTGTTACTCTCTAACAATTGTAGCAATGATCTCAAATCTCTTAACAGAGTAGACTTAACAATCTTTTTGTAAATCCTCTCACAAGGTTGCATTTCTATGTTGAAGTGTTTAAGACCTCTAACAAGGCCACACCTCACAAGGTGATTAAGTCCTTTAATAGGATCACACCTAACAGTGTGTTATTATAACATTTAACAGGGTTGGCTCCTAAAAGGGCTCACTTCAGAAGAGTGAAAAATAGTATCTAGTTACATTGGTGGTTTTTCCCATATTGGGTTTCTAGGTTAAATCTTGGTGTCACCTGTGTATATGTTATTTGTTTCATGCTTTATGTTTCTGCACTTACTAAAGTATAATTGCATTGGATATTATAAAAATTTCTTTGACACCCAAGTTACAAAAGAATATCTTAATTGATTGAGTAACAGTGTTAAAGTATTTAAGACATCTAAGGGACAAAGGATTTGTTTTGAAGTAACTGATTCACCCCTCCCCTCTCAATTACTTATCTCATTTCCAACAATTGGTATCAGAGCTTCAAGTGCTTTTGAGAGAAGGTTTCAAGACATAAGGTAAAAAATCAGAGATGTCTTACAGAAGAAAGATCCCAAAGCTAAACAAAGACAACTTCCTAGCTACTATCTATCTACTATCAGAGATGCTGGTTTGCAATTTTGGGAAAGAAAATATATGGAACCAACATGGACTATGACTTTGGAACAGATGATGGAACAAAAGCTTCATAATATAATGATGATTTATATAGCTTCCTCACTTAGCTACTCATAATTTGATGAAGTCAAGGATTGCCCTACAGCCTATGATATGTGGAAGAAATTATAGGGCATTCATGGAGGAGATGCAAACATAAAGAGATCCAAAGAATAAAGTCTAAGAGGATAATTTGACCAGATGAAAATGAAAGGAGGAGAATACATTACAAGATATAGTGTAAGAATCAAGAGGACTATGAGTGTCATCAGAGCTACAGGTGGAATAATTGAAGATACAATAGTGGTCAGCAAGGCACTACAAACTTTACTTCCTATCTATGCTATTAGAGTTTAAGCTATTCAAGAGATTAGGTGCAATAAGGATATAACTCTGGATACATTAGTGGGAAGGCTTACAACTTTTGAGCTGGAGAACTTTGAAAATTACTCTCCTAGCTCTAGCAATCTTGAGTCTGCATTCAAAGCTAAATTAAACCTTGGTAAGAAGGATAGATACTCAAAAGGGAAGCAGACTGAAAGTGACAGTGATGATGAATCTGATGATGAAGATCTTGACATCATTGAAGCATTACTTGCAAGAAGAGCTATAAAAGGAAAATACAAAGGAAAAATACCATTGAATATTTTTTCATGCAATGAGGTTGGTCACATTGCTGCAAAGTGTCCGAAAAAAGAAGACATTTAGATGAGAAAAAGTTTAACAAATTCAAAAACAAGAAAGATTTAAAGAACTACAAAAGTGATGCAGGAGCATCCTGGGTGTAAGAGCAATCTTGCATCACCCAAAAATATTTCTGTTTTTATATTCAATAAGGGCTATTTTGTGCAGAGCTGCTATTTATGGAAAGTTACTATTTTTGG
>MU228246.1:3673477-3697312 GCA_018584345.1 Thuja plicata | reverse complement strand
AAGGATGAGTTAGATGAAGAAGATGAAAAGACAACACTTTTCTCACACATCAATAAAAATGACACATGGATAATTGATAGTGGTTGTTCTCATCACATGACTGGTGATAAGACAAAATTTGAACATCGTGAACACTATGATGGTGGGAGTGTCAGTTTTGGAAATGATGAACCTTGCCCTGTAAAAGGAAAAGGTTGCGTTACTCTGATAGAAGGAATAAAAAGTGATAATGCTTATTGGGTTGAAGGATTGAGGAGAAATCTACTTAGTATAGCAGAACTGAACAACATTGGCTTCAAGGTATAATTCATGAATGGTAAGGCCAATCTCCTGGATGGTAAAGGGAACCTAGTTAAAAATGTAAGGCAAACAAAAGGTAATCTATTCTATCTTGATCTCACTAAAGGTTCATGCTTTATTGCACAAGTAGAAGAAAGCTGGTTATGGCATAAAAGGTTGTGCCATATATATTTTGATAATTTGGTAAACATAAGCAAGAAAAAGAGAGTCAGAGGTATTCCTATTTTGAAGAAACCTGAGTTAGAAATATCCAAACAATGTCAAATTGGAAAGATAAGAAAGACAAGTTTCAAAAGCAAGAATTAAAATGCTAATGAAGTCTTGGAATTGGTACATACTGACATTTCTAGACCGATTGGAACAACAAGATATACTATAGAGAAGTATTTTATTCTATTTTTTTATGATCATTCCAGAATGATGACTTTCATGTTTCTCAGAGAGAAATCAGAAGCTTTTCAGAAATTCAAATGGTATCTTGCAAGAGTTGAAAAGGAAACATGAAAGAAACTAAAATGCCTAAGATCTGATAGAGGAGGAGAATTCATTTCTAATGAGTTCAATGAATTCTGTAATGAGAGAGGAATCAAAAGACAGGTATCTGCCCCTAGTACACCACAACAAAATGGAATAGCAAAAAGAAGAAACAGATCCATTATGGATGTGCCATAACCCTAATGATTGAAAATATTGTTGCTGCCAAATACTGGAAGGAGGCCATCAACACTACAATGTTCACCTTGAACCGAGTTCAATTGAAGAAAGGTAGTAACCAGACACCTTTTGAATTATGGTATGGCTATAAACCTAATGTTCATTATTTCAAAGTATTTGGAAGTACATGCTACATCTTGAAGGAAGCAAGAAATGGAAAACTAGATGCAAAAGGTGATGAAGGAATTTTCCTAGGTTACTCATGTAAAAGCAAAGCATACAAATATCTGAATCTTACCACTCATAAAGTCATAGAAAGTGTACATGTCAAGATTGACAAGTTTGCAGAAAAATGTGAAGAGAAAAGCAGTAAAGAGTCTGAAGATTGCAAGAACTTTGTGTATCATGAACCTGATACTATACCTATGACTCGAGAAATGGTGATTGGACAGAAGAACTATCAACCTCTAAATATACTAGCACAAATTGTGCAACCCGAGTTGAAAATTGTGCAACCCGAGCTGCTGGTAGAAGGAACCCGAGTCACAGACAGTGGAACCCAAGAATCAGATAGAATAACAGGAAAGAATGTTTGAGAATGATAGACCTAGTGTATCAAGTTCTGAATCTAGACTGAAGGATCCAGTACTTTCAAAATATGTTAGAAGGCATCATGCACCTGAGAAAATAATTGAAGATTAGACAGAAGGTGCAATGACAAGGAACAAAATCAAAGGTACATGTTGACTAAGTGAATTTGAACCTAGAACTATTAAAGATGCATTGAATGATGACAGTTGGATAGAGGCAATGAATGAAGAAATTGGGCAGATTGAGAAGAACAAAACTTGGACTCTTGTGCCTAGGCCAAAGGACAAGAATATGATTGGAACCAAGTGGGTTTTTAGAAATAAGATGAATGAAAATGGTGAAGTTTCTAGAAACAAGACCAGAATAGTTTGTAAAGGATATGCTCAAGAAGAGGGTATTGATTATGGAGGAAATTTTTCTCCTATTGCAAGACTTGAAGGAGTCAGAAATTTTCTGGCATATGTTGCACATAAAGGATACAAAGTATATCAAATGGATGTGAAATCTGCATTTCTAAATGGAATCCTAGAAGAAGAAGTCTACATTGAACAACCTGAAGGATTTTTTGATCCTTGCAGAATGAATATGGTTTGCAAGCTGAAAAAAGCATTGGATGGACTGAAGCAAGTGCCCACAACCTGGTATGAAAGACTGCATAGCTATCTAGTAAGTATTGGATTTTAGAGAACCAATGATAATAGTAGCATGTACATCAAGGAAGGACCACAGAACAAAATACTGTTAGCAGAGATATTTGTTGATGATATATTATTCACTGGTTACGGTGACCTATGCAAACCATTCTCTATAGCTATGAGTAAAGAATTTGAGATGTCTATGTTTGGTGAGATCAAATTCTTTGTTGGATTACAAGTACATCAAATGAAGGATGGTATATACATTACTCAATCAAAATATATCAAGGAGATACTTAAGAAATTTGGTATGGAAGATTCCAAACCAGTTGGAACACCCATGTGTACTGGAAAAAAATTGTCTAAGGATGATGATTCAAAAGAGGTAGATTAGACCAACTACAAATTCATGATTGGAAAATTGCAATATGTTGTTCACACCAGACCAGATATTGCATTGGCAGTTGGTATTGTTGCAAGATTTTTAGCTAATCCCAGAGACAATCACCTAATGGAAATCAAAATAATTTTGAGATATCTGAAGGGTATTAAAAACTATGGTTTATGGTATAAGAAAGGTGGAAAATTTGTTTTAAAGGCATTCACTGATGCTGATTGGGCTAGAAGTGTCAACAACAGGAAAAGCACCAGTGGTGAAGCTTTCTTTCTTGGAAAGAGGTTAGTGTCTTAGACTAGCAAGA
Source organism: Thuja plicata (assembly GCA_018584345.1). Lineage (NCBI taxonomy): Eukaryota > Viridiplantae > Streptophyta > Pinopsida > Cupressales > Cupressaceae > Thuja > Thuja plicata. The sequence goes on along the minus strand of MU228246.1, from coordinate 3,694,431 downwards.
AATAGAATTGTATCTCTCAGTCTATAGCAGAGGCAGAATATGTTGCTGCAATAGTGAACTGTTCAAAAATCATATGGATCAAGAAGTTTTTGTCAGGAATGAAGAAAGAAGTAAAATAACTAGTTATTATCTCCTGTGACAATATCAGTGCCATTAAAATTTCAAAGAATCCTGTGATGCACACCAAAACCAAGCATATAGCAATAAAGTATCAGTTTTTTGAGGGAATTGGTACATAATAAAGAAGTAAAGTTGGAATATATGAATACCAAAGAACAAGTTGCAGACATATTCACCAAACCTTTACCTAAGTATGCATTCTTGTATCTTAGAGGAAAGCTAGGGGTGCTTCCCCTAACTGAAGCTCACTAAAATATAGTTTACTGATGCATCAACCCAAGCGATAGTGAAGATTTATCAGTTAATGCAGGTACATCAAAGCACATTATAGATGAATTAGTAGATTCAGGTATATTACAATTACAAAGTGAAATAGTACTGACTATTGGTATTTGAGAAGATGGAGTCTTTGGCATCTATTGTCAAAGAGGGAGAATTTTCTATAATACATAAAGAATCACTTAAGAGAAAGTCCATAATAGTAAGAGGAATATTTTGATGTTAGAGGGAGTTTTTGGATAAGAATCAGAATGAAGCTAAGGACATCAAAGAAAGTTTTCTATTGCTCTACAATTCTTTTTATTATGAGATGTTGTGTTGCCATCAATGCCAAAGAGGGAGATTTTTGAAGAAAATTACTCAATTGTGAATTTCCATTGATGTTACACATGTATATACACTTATGACACAAATGTCTACATTCAGACTGAGCATAGTTGGTGAATAGAATGAGTTATTTTAGTGTTGACCAAGTTCAGTCAGGTATTGAAGAAGTTCAGTGTTGACCGAGTCACTTAGGCATTTCAGTCATGGTCGGGCATTCAGTGCCAGCTGACTAACAATGATTTACATTCTATAATTAATTGATTATATGAGGCCGACTGAATTATGATTTATTACTTATTTAGAAGTGTACTCAAGCTAGCTTGACAGGGATCATCATATATATGAAAGGTCAAGTTTGGATTGAAAAAAAAAGAGAAACAAGAGAAGATAAGAAAAAGAAAAAAAGTGTGGAAAGGTGGAAGAAGTAGAAGTGTGGAATTTTGTGACATGAAGAGTGAAGGCAAAATCATATGGGATTGTGATTGAGTACAGATCACTCGCAGCTGCAATAGAATATTTGATCAGCAAGGATCTAGTAATAATCAAAATAGAGATATGAATCAGCAAAGAAAATTGCTTACACATACAAGTCTATTCACCATTACTCTCTAATAATTGTAGCAATGATCTGAAACCTCTTAATAGAGTAGACTTAACAATCTTTTTGTAAATCCTCTCACAAGGTAGCATTTCTATGTTGAAGTGTTGAAGACCTCTAACAAGGCCGCTCCTCATAGGGTGATTAAATCCTTTAACACGGTCACACCTAACAGTGTGTTATTGTAACCTTTAACAGGGTTGGCTCCCAATAGGGATCACTTCATAAGAGTGAGAAAGAGTAACTAGTTACATTGGTGGTTTTTTCCATATTGGGTTTCCATGTTAAATCTTGGTGTCACCTGTGTATATGTTATTTGTTTCATGCTTTATGTTTTTGCACTTACTCACTAAAGTATAATTTCATTGGATATTATAAAGATTTCTTTGACACCTGAGTTACAGAAGAATATCTTAATTGATCGAGTAAAAATTTTAAAGTATTTAAGACATCTAAGGGACAAAGAATTTATTTTGAAGTAACTGATTCACCCCTCCCCTCTCAGTTACTTATCTTATTTCCAATAGATTTATGCAAAGCAATCTTTGAAGCTATGAGTAAGGAATTTGAGATGTCTATGTTTGGTGAAATCAAATTCTTTGTTGGTTTACAAGTTCACCAGATGAAGGATGGTATCTAAATTACCCAATTTAAATAAATAAAAGAGATACTGAAGAAATTTGGAATGGAAGATTCCAGACCAGTTGGGACACCTATGTCTACTGGACATAAGTTGTCTAAGGATGATGACTCAAAGGAGGTAGATCAGACTACCTACAGATCCATGATTGGTAAACTTTAATATTTTTTCAGACTAGACCTGATATTGCATTAGTAGTTGGTATTGTTGCAAGGTTTTCAACTAATCCTAGAGAGAATCATTTGATGGCTATCAAAAGGATTCTGAGATATCTTAAGGGTACTGAAGAGTATGGATTATGGTATCAGAAAGGAGGAAACTTTGATTTGAATAATTTTACTAATGTTGATTGAACATGAAGTGTCAATGACAGAAAGAGCACAAGTGGTGGAGAATTATTTCTTGGTAAGAGGTTAGTCTCCTAGACTAGTAAGAAACGTAATTGCATTTCTCAGTCTGCAACAGAGGTAGAGTATGTTGCTGCAGCAATAAATTTTTAAAATATTATATAGTTCAAAAAACTATTGTCAGGTATGGAGGAAATCAAAGAACCAGTTATTATCTAATGTGACAACACTAGTGCTATTAACATCTCAAAGAGCCCTGTGATGTATACTAAGACTAAGCATATTGCAATAAACTATCATTTCTTGAGAGAATTGGTTCAGGACAAGGAAGTAAGGTTGGAATATGTGAATAATAAAGAACAAATTGCAAACATATTCACAAAATCATTACCTAAGGATGCATTATTGTATCTTAGAGGAAAGCTAGGGGAGATTCCCCTAACTAAGGCTCACTAGTGGACAGATTAGTGATGCATCAACCGAGCTACAAAACAGATTTAACATGTTGATGCAGATTTTCAGAGCTCATTGCATATGAATCAATACATTAGGTACACTACAATTCATTGGATAGCATCTTTGGCATTGGTTGTCAAAGAGGGAGAGATTATTGATGTCATACCAAAGAAATTATTAAAGGAAAAACTATTGAGGGAGAGATTATTGATGACAGAGGGAGAAATTTTATCAGAAACAAAGATTGATGTAAGAGGGAGAAATTTGTATTTTTTTTATTGTGAAAATAGAGGGAGTTTTCTGGATGAGAATTGGAATGAAGCTAAGGAAATTAATTAAATTTTATCCTTGTTACTGTTTCTCTATAATTCTTTATATTATGACATGTTGTGTTGCCATCAATGCCAAAGAGGGAGATTGTTGATGACAATTATTCAATTGTGTATTGTCATTGATGTTTACACAAAAGTAGTGATGTTTACACAAATTTCTAATCCTTTCCGAGCACAGTCAGTGTATGAAATTTTCTCTTGGGCATTGAAGTAGACCAAAGTGATTTTTCAGTTCTAACTGAGTTCACTCGGGCATTACAGCAATGTTCAGGCATTGAAGGATTGAAGTGATAACCCAGTTATCATTTAGTGTCAGCCGACTAACAATAGTTTACATTTTATGTTTAATTGGTTAGATGCAGTCGACAGACTTAAGTTTTATTATTTATTTGGAAGGTAATTCAAGCTGACTTGACAAGGCCTATCATATATATACAAGGTCAAGTTTTGGATTGAATGTGTGAGTTAGTAATATGAAGAGTGAAGGCGAAATCAGAAGGGATTCTGACTAAGGACATAACATACAGAGCTGTAATAGAATATTTGACCTATGGGGATCCATTTTTAAAGTGAGAGAATAGATTTGAATCAGCAAAGATAGTTTCTTCATCAAACATGTCAATCCATTGTTACTCTCTAACAATTTTAGAAGTGATCCAAATCTCTTTATAGAGTAGACTTAACAGTATTTTGTAAATCCTCTCACAAGGTGACATTTATACATTGAAGTGTTTAAAGACCTCTAACAAGGCCACTCCCTACAAGGTGATTAAATCCTCTAATAGGGTCACACCTAATAGTGTTCATTGTAACCTGTAATAGGGTTGTCTCCTAATAGGGTTCACTTCAAAAGAGTGAAAAACAATAACTAGTTGCAATTGGTGGTTTTTCCAAATTGGGTTTCCACATTAAATCTTGGTGTCATCTGTGTACATGTTATTTTCTTTATGCTTTATGTTTCTATACTTAATCACTAAAGGATAATCACAGTTAATATCTTAATATTTGATTTGTTAACTGAGTAACAAAAGAATATCGTTATTGACCGAGCAACAGTGATAAGTTTGTTTAAGACATTTAAGGGACTTGGATTTGTTTTTGTGGTAACTGATTCACCCCTCCCCTCTCAGTTACTCAACTCATTTCCAACAATACCATCCAATTGAATATGAATTTTATATTGATAATTTCATGTTAATTTATTTTTTCTCTACATCTTCATATGGTATCAGAGGAGATAATTTTTGAGAGTTTATCCATGTTTCCCACTAGCAAACTAGGAAACAACTCAATTAAAGTAGTTTATTTTTTTGTGGGCTGAGAAATCTCAAATTGCACTTTGAAATTGATATCCACAAATAATCAATCATTATCCATGATCACATAATCAGGTCAATAAACTCATAATCATGTTTTTTTCTCACACCACCATTTTTAGATACTTGCATTATACCTTACACATCATAAAAATAGTTCCAAAAGGGAAGTAAAAGATGGTTTTCATGTTGTCATAATTATAGAATTTTCTATATATTTATTGCAGCATACAAAGAGAAACATGTACATGAGATTTGAATTTGGGTAAGTGCAAGAAGTTGACTCGAATTATGGTGGAACTTTAATACTTAGCCAAATTCATGAAATCACACTCAATGAAATAGGTTCCCTCTTAGAATGAATGGCGTCTTGTTTAGCTTCAGGGTCCGGAGCCTAAAATTTTAGAAATGAGGTCCTGTTTCAAAATAGGATCTCGTTACAAAAAACAAAATGGGATCATGTTTCAAAATGGGGTCCCATTTTAAAAAATGAAACGAGATCCCATTTTGAAAAAATATTATTTTTTAAAGAAAACCTTCCATCGATTCATTTATACATTATGAATATGAAAAAAAGGTAAACGGGTTAACGTTTACTAAACGAGATCTCATTTCTAAAACATTTGAATTTCAAGCCCACTTTTACTATTGGCTTTTGGTTTGGAAAGAGGCTTGGGTAGCTGAACCATAGCCTTGGACCTAGTTTTACCTGCAATGTGAAGGCTCTGCTAGTGTCCATACATAATAAGGAATTTAGACATATATATGAAGACGTTTTCATAGGAATATTTTGCAAAATAAAAACCCATTATAGATCAAACTGTGCAGATTCCAAATATGTAATTTTTGTGTAAATTTGTTTAAATTTTATATTTTTCATTGAATTACTATTGAAACACATCCACAAACTAAAGATAAAAGGATATTTTGTTATTTTCATAACTCTTTTATTTGAAAGTTTCTCACAAATAAAATTATATGACATCAAACTAGAGACAATTCTACACATTTAAAAAAAAAAAATTAGAAAATCATATATTTTGGTCAAATTATGCTTGTCGTACACGAGAGATTTTAAAAACAATAATTATCCCTAATAAAAAATTATTAAAAAAATTATATTTAACAAAAAAATACAAAAACATATTTTCATCGATCCTAACTGTGTTTCATACCATTTCCCAAAAGGATTAAGAGAAATAGTTTCTTTTAGGTCAAATTTTGCGTTCCGTACACGGGCATAGTATGGTCCTGAAACAGGGACTTTTAAAATATGGGTTTTAGTAATGCCTATTAAAAATGAAATTTTATCATCTGAGTATTAAACTAAATTACATATTTGGGTACTAGACTTTGAGTACTACAACTTCTATTACTTATGTTTTTAAAGATTCAATCTCTAAGTGCTTGAAATATTCATCTCAAACAGGATGAATTTGAAAACACAGGAAAAACAGTTCCACTTTTTGGCCAAAAAGTGGACTCAACTTCTTGTTGGCACCCATTTAGGAGAAGAGTTGAACCTGTAATGAATGGAGAAATAATTGCATTCTTGGTTGTGGTTGGTGTTATTGAATGTGTCGAGAGAAGAGTTGAATGCATGAATATTATGTAGAAGAGGAACATACAATGAGAATTGGTGAAACATCATCATATGTGAAGTGATAAGAAATGGTGACACCCTAAGTCTGTATGTCTCATTCTTTGATCATAAAAAAATAACTTTGAAGTCATATATATCATCCCATAATATATTATTTATTCCTTGTTACACTTATAGAGTTATTGCTAGCATTGATTGTCATTGATGTCAAAACCCTCATATTGACATTTTGGCGGTATCGGTTGGTTATTGATAATTTATGATATGCATAATGTGTCTTTTGGTTATATAACATATTAGGATTGGATAATATTGAGAGGGGGTGTGAATCAGTATTATAGTACTTTATTAAATTATTCAACCATTTATATATCAACCATAAACTTGCAGTAAATAAAAGAACATAAGCAAATGACACAATACTCATAACACCATATTTGTTTTCGAGGAAACTCTAGCCAAGGGAAAACCCCAGTGGGGATGGTACCCACAAGCATGCACTAAAGTATAATTTCCCTGTAAGGAGACCTAGCCCTATTACGATCTGAATATTACATATGTTATTTCCCTGTTAGAGGAATAACAACCCTGTTAAAGGTTCACAACACCCTGTTAGGGGCCAACTAAGCTTACAACTCTTACAATATATTTCAAGTTACAAAGTGTTCTTAGTCATGAACAAAACAAGCAACACTGGTGCTTAGATAGTTCCTTTATAGTTCTTCATTGATCTCTTCCATTCTCTACTTTATTATTCTCTCAACAGCTCATCCAACTATCCAAAAAACTCTCTTACAACTACTACACAACCTTTATCAAAAAGATCTTACATATATATCTCTCAACTTTACAAAGTCGGCTCTTAGTATGAATATTACAAATATTACTAAGTTGGCCTTCAATAAAGAATACATTTAATATAGTGAACACTAAACTCATAGTTGGAACTCTTGCATATTCAATGTGGAGGTTATCAACAACCAAAATAAAAATTCAATTGTCTGGAGTCCAAGCCATACTCCCTAATCTTTGATACTACCAAACTGCTCTATTTCGTTGTTCTGCTGAAGTCTGTCTGTCTTCAATTTTGTCTAACTCACCACAGACTCAATGAAAAAAAATCAATCTTAGGTGGAGGTCATACATACCCCATATTGTCTTCCTTTAAGCTCTTTTTCTCTAATTCATTGATCTTGATCTTCAACACCCAAAACACTTTTGTATCTATGCTTCTACACTTAGTCGATTTCTGAATCACCAAAACTCATCTTTTCTGGAATCAATCTAAAACCCAGATGTGTTTCCATAAATGAAAACCAAAAAATAAATCACATTCACACAAAATTGATTACTTTCCAACAATCTCTCCCTTTGGCATTGATGGCAACACTTGTCAAAAAAATGAATAAGTGTTCCAACTAATCTGTCTCCTCTATAATCTTTCTTTTTTATTTTCTCTTTTCTTTTCTTCTCTATATAATATCTATATATATTTTTTCTTCTTCTCTTCTCCCCCTTTGAAAACAATGACAAAGGTGCATATATAACAAAAGGTTTAATTCTTTCTCACTAGTTTCAAAATATCCTGAAAGGAATCTTCCAAGATCTTCACTTCTGCAATCCATGTCTTGAACAAAATTTGGCTAATGTGAATTAAGCCATTTAGTGAAAATGATGTGGTCTTGGCTTCTTTCAAGTCTTTGGTCAAATATTTATCCAGTGAGTCTATCACTTTCTCCAAGTTTGAGAGATGAACCTCAAGTATTGATAACTTAGGAGTGATAAAGCTTTTTACAAAATTGAACCTTGTCAATACTCTCCCTTTCTCATTATCCAGTACATTGAGTTTAGCCAAAATCCTTGTGACTTATTTGTCTAGCTCTGTTGTGGATTGCGAAGATGTTTCACAACCATCCATCATACTATTTAGAGTTTCCCTCTCTTTGGCAATAATGTCTTCTACATTTTGAATATGCCTTATTAGATTCATGCAATGACTGAACAATTTTCTCCCATGTCCAATGCAGCTTCCTGTATTTGTCAAGAAAGTATTCACAATGCCTAAATCCCATGTTATATATTAGTAGAATATTGTTAGCTTCTTCTCTTAGTAGGTCTTCTCTTCCTTTTCCTGTGCTATCTTCAGTAGGTTCTCATAGTGCCCATCAAATTCATCAAGTGTGATTCTCAGATTCTTAATGTCATCTTTATTCTGGAAAACAATAGGTGTTGGAAGAAATTTGTTTACAATATCAATTTCTCTTATGATTACTTTTGCCTTCTTGTCTCCTTTCTATTCTGACCTTTCCTTTTCTTTGTTCGAAGCATTAAATGTCAATTTTACTAGCTCTACTTCATCCATGTTGTCAACATTACATCACTGCTTGCCAAAAATGAAATGGATGATCTGTTTACCTATTTCTTTTCATCCTCTTTCTGATCTATCTTCTTTTCTTATTACTTCTTCTCTTCTTCCTTCTTCTGTTCCTCTTCCATTTTATGTTCCTCTTCCTTCTTCTGTTCTACCTCATCTGCCACAGAATTATCCATATTCCCTGAAAAAAGGGTCCTTCTCATCTTGAGAGGTGTCAAGAGTTACTGCTACACCAGAAACATAGAAATATGGTGATGGATATTATTTGCTCTTCTCAGTAGATGTCTTTGTTTCCTTAGATCTCTCACCCATTCCTAATTGTGTGGGTGATGTGGTCTTAGGATGTGAGGGCTTGCTAGAAGTAGTGCTCATCAGTATCTTCTCTAGTGCCTTTTGAGTTTCCTCAGTGATTTCATCATATTTCCTCACCATGATTTTCAATAATCTCACCTTGGTCCTTAGTAGAGGTTTTAGTTCCTTGTATATTCTATCCCTTTCTTGGACTGATATCACAGGAAGCATGTTATCTATTTCTTGGTTTTTGATTGTATCATCTTCAATTTGTGCAACATTTTTTCTTATTTCCAATCTCTATGGGTATTCTTCCTTCAATCTCTAACAGTGTCTTCTTAAAATTAAGTAGGTTCTCTATCACAAAGTCTTCACTTTTAAGTTTGTCTGCTTCTTCGTACCTGTTATAATATTTATCAATTGTAACCAATTTTCCTTTCTCTAATGCTCTCTTCTCTAGCATCTTCAAGTCAAGTTTCCAAATGTTTTTTTATATTTTCTTCTCTTCTCCTATTGTGCTCTACTCTTTAGGTTATGTATGCATGCTTGATCTTGTTACTCTAGAAGTGACATTTTTTAGTTTGAGTTGTTTGTTGTTGAGGAGGAGGTGGACTATCTACCATGATTACCTCAAGAGTGGGAGGGGCTATAGTACTTCCACTTGCAAGTCCAAGTGACCTTTCTGTCATCTTCTTTTTGACTTCTTTAAGTTCCTCTTCTGTCAATCCTGCTTTAACTCAACAATCGTGTACAAGATTTTCTATATTTCTCTTCCTCAGACCTCTAGTCTACTCTTCTCTCACATTTGTTGACTTTTCTTCATAATTTCCCCATCTTTCCTCTATTGTATCAATCTTTGGTGCAAGGACATGCTCTACTTGCATGGTAAGTACTTCAGAACTCACTTCATGACCCATGGGGTAACACCATTTCTTCCTAGGTATGACTGCTTCAAAACATACACAATCAATTTCAACCATGAAACATATTATATCTTTGTATTTCTCAACAATGTCTTCATGTATTTTGTATCTTGTCTTCATCTGTCTCTGTAAAATCTTGATCATACCAAATAATTCACCATCAACCCAAGTAGCATTCTCTCTTTTGTATCTCTATGAAATCAATATGCCAGTGGGTACTCTAGACTTCCAACCACTAGAATGTAAACTGGGAAACTTGTGCTCAATATGAATGAACATATGCATAAAAAATGAACCAAATCTAAAGGTTTTCAATCTGTCCTTCTTAACAAGCTTTCCATTCTCAAGGAATTGTTGTGCCAAAACTTTGCATAGATTATACTGTATATTTTCCTTCACCATTCTCCATGCCATCATGATGACTCTAGCGGATATTGAATTAGGTCTACTACTGTAGTAGAACTTGTACCCAAGTATTATCACAATCAATCTTACATCTTGCTGAAAGATGTCATTTACTGTCATTGTCCGTCTGTCCCATTTAGAATGAGTTAGGGTTTCAAGTTCTTTCTTCACATGTTTCTCTGTAATAGGAAAGACTTTAGTGTTGTCCAATCTAGTGATTTCATGAATTGGGTTACTACGAATCTTCACAGGTTGATCACCAATCTAGATAAACTGATCATGAACCCTATTTAATAGTATTTTGAACCATTCATCTTCATTGAATTTACATAAATCTAGAATTTTCATTATGCTCAGTTGATTAATATGTTTGTATTATTCTCTCATGACTCCATTGTCAGTCATATACTCCATCTTAGTTGATATATCATCAATTCCCAGTATGGCATACTTACAATGTATATAATCCCTAATATCTTCTATGTGTAACACGCCATACGTGGTTTGGGAAAATTCTCCCTCTGGGTCCTCTTCGCATTAATTGAACAATTGTTTCTTAAAATTATACCTAGGTCTATATATGTAATATCAAAAATAATAGGTGCATCCATAGCTAGATGATGTAAAATACCTTTCTTTCACTGAATTCCAAGTTTATCCTTCAATCGATCACGCACGGCCAATGTAGAATAATCTGAACTTGTCTTCTCTCTGATTTCCTTAGATCGCTCTTTGTTAAATGGTAAAAAATTAAGTCATTAAGTGGTGCTTTATACAAGTTAAGGTATGAATTTCACTTTCACTTAAAACTATCCAGTCGGCTGTTAGATCTCGCGAAAAAAATATATGTGTCAGCTGATGTTGTGCTCTTAGATGTGTACTCCATGATGTTGGCCAAGATTACCCAAGCTCTCATGAGCTCAATCCATGAATTTTGGGGCAGGATATATTATGTTGTCTATATCCAATGCTCCCCCTAAGGCCATGATCAACCAATTAGGTCGATTCTATCTTGCTACCATCAGAGAAGATCCATTAGCCTCTATTGACTCTCCCTGAACTAATGTCTCACTAGTTTCTTTCATCTTCCATATCTTACCACTATTTATGTCTTCTACCTTCTTGAAACAACTTTTAAAATCAATCTTTACATCTGTAACACTCTTAGCAATATCATTTCCATTCTTCTATGAATTCATAGGAGGTGGTACTCTTTTGTTGTCTGATCCATTATGCCTGCAAAATTTTTCTATATGTCCTGGATTATTGCATTTGTAATATATAAGAGGTCTTCTTTCCCGAATGACTTGCATCCTAGAGTATTTCACAATGTGTCCAATGTTATTAAATTTGTAGCATGTAGGTTTGATTGTGGGTTCGCTTCCATTGTCTTGTTTATATCCTGATTGATTTTGTTTTCTGCATTCTTCTTTCTTGTGCCCATATCCATTACAGTTAAAACAATAACCAAAAAAAGTTCTAAAAATGGCATTACCTCTGTAGTCTCTCTTCATGTGTCCAAATCTATTGCAGCCAAAGCATCTACCTCTGAAGGGTTTGATCTATGCTTTAGGATCTTCAATATAAGGTTTCTCAGTATCAATCTTCTCATTTGATATCTCTACTTGATTCTTTGAACATTTAGCTTCATTGAATCCAATACCAGTCATATCACCCTTAGGTTTCTGTTTGTCTCTCTGTTCATCAATCAAATCACTACTGGTGTGAAGTTTCTCAATGTGATTCTTTGCTTCAACATGTTCACCTTTTATAATATGATTGTATTTCTCCATTTCTAGATATTTGTTCTTGTAGTTTTCAGCCTCATTCTTCATTTGATTTAATGCACTATTTAAAGCTTCTTCAACTTTCTTCTTTGCATCCTTCTGTACCTGTATTTCTTTAGCCATAATCTCATTTTCAAGTTTCAAAGTTTCATTCCCTTCTTTTAGTTGCTTCACCTTATCTGAACTATCTTCATCAGAATGCTCTTTTATATGAACCACAAGATCTTGTCTTTGATTTCTGGAAAGCTCAAGTTGATCTTTGAGATTCTTTATGAATTTCTTAGCTCTTCGCATGTTGAATCTCAATTCTCCATTCTCTACTTTTGCTTTATCAAGGTCTTCAAGTGCAACATCAAAGTTTTCTTGCAAACTATTCAAATCCATTCTGATCTCCCTAAAGCTATTATACTTTCTCTCCAAGGGCCAATAGCTCTGATACCAATTGTTAGGATTAGATAATATTGAGAGGGGGGGTGAATCAATATTATAGTAATTTATTAAATTCTTCAACCATTTATATATCAACCATAAACTTGTAGTAAATAAAAGAACATAAGAAAATGACACAATACTCATAACACCATATTTGTTTTCGAGGAAAACCTGGCCAAGGGAAAACCCCGGTGTGGATGGTACCCACAGCATGCACTAAAGTATAATGGCCTTGTAAGGAGACCTAGCCCTGTTAGAAGTTGAATATTACATAGTACATTTCCTTGTTAGAGGAATAATAACCCTGTGAAAGGTTCACAACACCCTCTTAGGGGCCAACTGAGCTTAGAGCTCTTATAATATATTTTAGGTTACAAAGTGTTGTCAGTCATGAACAAAACAAGAAACACTGGTGCTTAGATAGTTCCTTTATAGTTCTTCATTGATCTCTGCCATTCTCTACTCTTCTATTCTCTCAAAAACTCATCCAAATGTCCAAAAAACTCTCTTACAAATACTACACAACCTTTATCAAAAAGATCTTAGATATATATCTCTCAACTTTACAAAGTTGGCTCTTAGTATGAATATTACAAATATTACTAAGTCAACCTTCAATACAAAATACATTTAATATAGTAAACACTAAATGCATAGTCAGCACTCTTGCATAGTAAATGTGGAGGTTATCAACAACCAAAATACAAATTTGATTATTTGGATTCCAAGCCATACTCCCTCAATCTTTTCTATTGTCAAACTGCTATGTTTCGTTGTTCTGTTGCAATCTGTCTATCTTCAATTCTGTCTAAATCACCGTAGACCCAATCAAAACAGAATTGAAGACAAACAGATCTATTGGTGGTTTTGGTAACCAAGCTTAAACTTTGATTTATTCATGCATATTTAGATGAATTTATGTTAGTTCACATTTTATCAGTGATATTTGTATTGGTAGTGAGCCTTATTCATCTGTAAAGTTTTTTATCCCATCTGGTAGTGAGTGAATCTAGAGTGAGAAAAAACAACAGTGAGCATTTTTAAAAATCACCTTAACTAATGTCACCCTAATAGGTGTTCATTTCATGAGAAACAGTTTCTCCATTCTTTCCCTAGTGAGCAAATCTTGGTATTATTTGTGTGGGTGTTTTTGTGCTTTCATGTTTACATATACTATGAATGTTTAATGTGCTTAACCGATAGATTATAAGTTGTTATTGTTGTTGTTTAATTATTTACCGACAAAGTAAAAGTTTCATAAAGTGTGTGGGAATAAATAGTTCACTGCCCCTCTCAATTATTCACCCTAAATTCAACAATTGGCATTAAAGCTTGGTCCATTGCAGATAGATCTTAACCACTTGAGGGAGATCTTGAATGTTTGAACAGATAGAAGGAGGATACTACACTGAATAAGATTAAAAAATCATGATGAGTGACACTGAAGGTACCAAATCAGAGAATGAAGAGGTGAATGAGAATCAAAAGGAGGCAAATTCATGGATAAGAAAGTTCAGAGATTAAATTAGGAAATTCAAATAAAGGAATAAAGAAGTCTGTCAGGAATCGAAGGAGTCAAAAGACAAAGTTAAAAGTATGGAAACAGAACTGAAGAAATCAAGGGAAAATGTAGAAGACTTGGAAAGCATCCAGAAGGAAAAATGCATTCTGAGGAATTTATCAGAGATGGATGAAGGAATAAAATGAAAATTTCGTGGATAGAAAGAGTTGAACTGGAAGTTGCAATGGAAGAATGGAAAAAAATTGAAGAAAAATTCAAGGAAATTATCAAGAAGAGTTGAAAACAAAATGAGAAGTTGGAGATAGAATTGAGAAGGCTGAGAGAAGAAGAAAAAATGTGTGAAAGCAATATTATTTTGGATCCTTTATTAGACATGCAGAAAAGTCACAAAGATAAGGAAGGATTAGGATTTATAGGCCAATGCTCAAATCAGAAGGACAAATGAAAAGAGAAGGAAATTGAAGAAGGAAAAAAGGTTGAAGTGAAAAGAAAGGTCATAAATGAGAATACATCCATGAGAAGATCTTAGATAAGACAACCGAATGCTCAAAGGTACTTATATTTTAATTTTTGTTTTTATGTTTGCAATAATTTTGGTCATTCAGTAGTTGATTACAAGATGAGAAAGGATCAAGAAGTTCAGTGTTTTACTTTTCATAAATTTGGTCATGAGGCAAGTGAATGTAAGAGTCAAGTTTCAAATTAGGATACAAAGAGTGTGGTGAATAATATCTTTTATGGGAATTTTTATTTATGTCATAACTATGGTCACAAGGCTAGTCAATGTAGATCTAGGATTCATTCATTGAGATCTGGTAAGAATGTGAATTGTTTCAAGTATGGTCAAATTGGTCATTATGCTAATCATGTAGATCTGGTGGTACTCCAGTAAATACTAAAAGTGGAAATAATGTTTTGGTTGAATCTCAGAAGACTAATTTGACATGGAAAAAGAAATATTTTTTTGATGTGGAGAGTCTTGTGGTATTGGATCCTAGTACTAGATCTTCTGACAACTAAGCTAAGTTCTTTGGCTCAGGGGGAGTTCTAAGATGTTGAATAATTCATTTCCCCTGCTCTAATGTGTTGCTGGTTGCAAGTGTCTTATTTTCAATAAGAAAGAAAATATTATTAATTTTATAACAAGATATTTTTGGTGCATTGTGTTAGTGATATTTAAATTTCAGCGGGAAAACCATTCATGTTGTTTCATGGATTTAAAGGAGAATTTTTTGAATAATTTGGTATTGTAGCATGAAGAGAAAAATTATGAATTGTAGAGAGCCTAATAAAGAAGATTTGTGAAGAGATAATGACACCTAAAATTTCTATCTGTGGTGTCGGTGCGACAACAACAAAGAAAATAAAGAAAGTTGATATGAAGGAATTTGATTACAACTGCATTATGCAAATGAAATCTGGGTTACATGTGGAGGATAAGTAAATAATAAGAGATATTAGATTGGATACATAGGGAGAATTTCCATGGTGTGATAATAGTGAATTCATCTTGTTTGTGCTCAGTCAACTTCATGGTGTAACCCTGGTGTCAGACAAACCATATATCGTAACAAAGGAAGTAATTGAGGCAATTACTAGATTGTGTAGTGTTGGAAAATTGCCTGGAAAGAAGTTTTTTAACTATCAGGAGGTGGAAGCTCTAACGATGATTGGAAAGGATCATCATGAATTGCTCATCAACACTCTTGAGGGTTTGATTGTAAGGTATGGTTCTTATGAAATTTCATATAAGATGTAGCTTTGAAATCATGATCATTCAACTTCTGCTTTAGTTGTGTATATGTCACATAAGATTGTGAAGGAGAATGTGCAAATGGGTCTGTGTAAAATGTTGTTAGACAATTTCCTTGAAAATGTGAATATGATCGTTGAAGGTGATTATGATTTACAATTTGGGTCACTGGTTATGTGTTTGGTCTTTTAATATATGAAATATCTTCCCAGTAATAAAAAATTTGTATGGAGGATTGATATTCTTGTCGGTAAGAAAAATTTTCAGGTATCTGAATATGTTGGAGAATATGGAAGATGCATGTAAGGAATATTTATTGTTTGTATAAGGGAATATTAGTTTATTATTGATATTTTTGGTGCTTTGTCAGCTAGTCATGGTGAGGAGGGCTCCTCCTCCAGTTAGAAAAGACTTGAAGGAGCTATTGGTGGTTCATCTCTTGAATCCAAGAAAATAGAGACATATGACAAAGGAAAATAAATAGTTACCATTTAGAGGATGATGAAGAAGGAGATGAAGAAGAAAGTATAGAAGAAGAGATGGAAGAAGATAAATGGTGCTTTCTCTAACATAATCTAAGTGTGTGGATTCTAATATGGTAAAAAATTTGTTGGAGAATAATGAGTATCAAACTGACATCTTGGAGGTATCATTTGGTTGTTGACAATTTTGGATATGCATAAGATGTCTTTTAGTTATATAATAGTGGTTTTGGTTAAGGAAAATTTTGATAGGGTATGGTAGGTGTACTTGGTTATACTCATGGCCTACATGTTTTAGTATACTTGTGTGTTGTTGGTGATAAATCCTTTTATGAAGTTTCTCATCGATTTTTGGTGATTTTTATGCTTACAATGTTCTTCCATTTTTTTCTAATAGTTGGAAAATGGTGTTGTTCATCAGATTGTTTTTGGTATTTTTATCTGAACCTTCTCTATCCTATCTCACCTATCAATTGGTTCAAATGTTTTGGTAATCAATACATGGTCTTGGTTTTCACATTTTTACAGTAATAGTAACTGTATTGTCTTAAAAAGGAAGCACTTCCATGTTAATACTAGTTATCCCTCCTTAGGGGTTTTTTTGGGCCATTATCATGTTGTCCTCTGATTTTTGTCCCTTTTCCATCTTTTGTGCCTATTTAGGGCCCTGATTGGGCCTCTCTAGGAACTATTTTCCCCACCTATCATATTTTCCAGGGGTCTTAACCCCCTAGGTCAAGGTAGACCTCAACCTTGACCTAGGTCAAGGTCAACCTCAAACCTGACCTAGGTCAGGGTTGACCTTGACCTTGACCCAGGTCCCCTGTTCATTGGAAAGTATGTCGGATGCAGGGGAAAACTCAAAAGTTTATTTTCCCACTTTTGGGTCAGCTGTTTTGGGCTTTGAAATGGTGAATCTTAAAAATTTATTTAAGATAGGTCCACTTATAGGATTATGAGCCTAATTGGAATTTAATTCTCATATGTTAGCCTCTCTAGAGGTTTGTGCCCTAGACTAGTATATAAGGAAGCCTTTTCCTCTCATTTTCAACAAGAAATAATAACAAGAATGATCTACATATAATCTATCGAAGTGATCATCTACTTTTAGTAATCCATTGTTCTACATGATTTCAAGCTTCCAAGTGTTCAATCAAGGTTTTCAAGTCTTCTTCTCAAGCATTCAAGTTCTCCATTGAAGATCAAGGATTCAAGCATTCAAGCCTTTAAATGGATTTAGTTCAAGTATTCAAGATTCATCATTCAAACCCTAGATCTATACATCATGGTGGTGTGATCTTCCTTCAAGATCCTTTGTGCATCCTTAAGATTCATTCATTCTTCATTCAAGGTGGATTCCTTGCATATAATCATCTAGGTTTTGATTTACATTTATGGTTTTTAATGTTGAGTCTAAGATTTCATATTAACATACTTGTTTACATTTGAAATACAATTGCATATCTATTGACTATCATAGCTTTGTTGTTAGATCTACTTCTACTACTTGCTAGCATTCTCCATTTCAATTTTGATTTCAAGGTTAATTCCTAAATCAGCATTTGAGTAAGGCAAACCCCTCCCCTAATAAACAAAACCATTTTTATTTCAGGTATAGGTACAGAATAGAGAATTACATAGCAGATTCAGACACCCTTTGTTAGTGCTCCAATCGACAGATTGGACTTCTTACAAATTTTGCTTATCTAATGAAGATAGATACAATCGATTTGCCAACAAATGAGGTTTCAACAACCTCCTACAATTCTGATTCCACAGAACCAAGGCTGGTGGGCCTACACTTTAAAACTTATCTTCAAAGTCTTCTAAAGGTTTCCTATAGCGGATAACTGATAACTTCAACTCCTTCTTCTCAAGGTGTTATTAAGATCACAAAACTGAAAATATGTGTTATTCAAAATATAATGTTATTAAAATTGTTTGATATAATTGAGATATGAACTGGATAAGATGAAAGAAAAGAATAATTCAGAACTTGAAACAATGGAAATTTATATCGCAATTCAGTTAACAAGAGAGACCAGTGCTTTATTTCAATAATGGGCAATAGAGTCGATAATTCTTCAATCCTACGTTCAACTTCAGAGACAACTTTGAAAATAAAAGATTATCACCTTAAAGGCATTATGATATGCACATATAACTAAAAAAGTTTAAAAAATACTTCAATTTAATACTATTCCTCAGATGATGGACTAATTGATCAATATTTTAATCAATAAGATTTTAACCATGCGAAAATGAGAAAGAAACAATTGAATGTACAAAATATAAACTTAAATTGAAATTTACGCAAATAAAAACTATCGCTTTAAGGAATGTCGATTGTATTATCTGAAGGACTTGATTGTAAAGAAAGAACAAAAATGATTGTAAAATTGAAATAAATATAGACTTATCTCTGCTTGATAAGAAAGCGTGTATCAGATCCTTGCATACAATGTCTGAAATCAACTATCTTTTACTTCATTATTCCCCAAGAATCCATCATCAATCATCATGTCACCATGTATCGTTCAATGTTATTCTGTCCCTGTTTTGCAGATTTATGAATGAATATAAATATAAAATCAAAAGGGTGTGTGAAAACATCACACCCTTTTCCTAAAACTAATCTATAACCAACTATTCCTAACTAGCATATTGATTTGAAATACAAATCTATCCCTCCACCGACTACAACTACCAACCATTCGATTGGATAACTTGCATTAACTGTTTGGTCTATAAAAAATCCTGTAGTGGCATGTGCTTGATTTGTAATTGCTATCTTTGAGAATTTGCAAGATCCATGTGATGTTTGTTTGTGCTGACTTGTTTGTCACTAATAGAAGAGAATACATGAAGATCATACTTGTAGGCAACCATCATGCTATGGAGGCGTGATGCTTGCTGTCTATAGTCATTAACTTTAATATTTATTATGGTGCCCTTTTGAACTGTATACCTAGCCGTGGTCATGTCTTCAATCTTTGTGGGAGCTGATGGGTTTAATAATGATGTAAATCCTTTGCATAACAACAGCATGCCAAAACTGTTTGAATTCTACAAACTACTAATTGGCCAATTTTCTATGGCTGGTATACCCATCTATAATGTATTTGAGGAAGTCAATCCATTATGCATACATGGCGTGGTGTTTTTTGTCTTCATCGACTATTTATGATGTTGATGGACGTGCGACCAGGCTAATGGATCTCAGATGGTAGAGAAATCATTGTGTATTTGTCTTAGTCTCCATTTTCTTCCTTCATAACAAATGAAACTGCTACCCATATCAACATTTGCAAATTTACTCACGCCTTGGATGCAAAATATGAATTGGACTATCTTTTGAAAGTTCTTGACATATCATTGTTTCCACCATTGCAGTATTATGAAGTCTCCAATATGAACATCCAGGAGAAAAGTCACAGTTGTAGTCTCAATGTTGAGCACTATGCATTTCTTCTTCATGCCTCCACGATACCCACACTCAAGTTTAAAGATTGGCTTTGATCCTTTAATTGACATAAAAATAACATGGAAATATCTTCCCATATGTTCGATATTCAAACAAAAATTGATGATTCCGCAAATCTATCCTCCAATGTTTGTTAAAATTGATGCAAATTTCTAATAATATTTCATAATATTATAATCCTTCTGATAATATATTATGGATTCCTTCCTGTAGATCATGTGTCACAAGGTTTACGCATAATGTGAATTTTCAAAATTTTATTTATTTTCCCATCCTTCAAACCACCCAACAGGCAACATTGATCTCTGCTATTTGCATCGACCACTGCTGGTGTTGAATACATCGACCATGCTATTTCCACAAATGAAAATGGCAGCCAACATTTTAAAATATCCTTGCAAACTGCTATACACAGTGACCATTATCGTTATTTGGTGAGGGCGGCAACCAGCTTGAAGAACACTTGATGAATCATCTGCTAACTCCACATGTTTCTACGCCAACTATCCAGTGCCACCACGTAGTTAAATCATTATAATCACCATTGAACATCTGACTGGCGACCAACATGAAGACGTTTGATGGAATGTATGCTAACTCATTTGATGAGTCATCAATGAGTTAGCAAGTGTATCAGTTTCTTTATTACAGTTGTAATCAGTATGTCACCTCTCGTACTTTACAATCTTTTCATTATGATAGTCGTTGTTTATCATGCTTGCATGTGTTGACTTATCTCAACGTCGAGGGATATGGATTCTTGTGACAAAAAATGAATCCGCCACCTTTTCAATCTGCACGTAAAGTTAAGTTATTAATGATAAACAACCATATTTTTAATGGAAACTTTAATATTAAAACGCCATATAATAATAAATATGTTAATCAAAAATGTTTTATCTCTTTTTCATCACATTTATTCACCATCATTCATTGTTAAAAAACATGCAATGTAGGTAATTATACTAAAAGGTTTTATCATCAATTTCTTTAAATAGACAATAACCATAATTATAAGATTGGTTTTCATATTAATCATGAAAAATAGAGATGAATCAAAATCAATGATATAATCTTTTATCCGTACAATCATATAAAGCTTTATAATTTTAGTTAGTCAACTTTTCTTTGTACTAACTTCTTTTCACTTCGATAAAGATTTTGCCTTTATTTAATAATAATAATAATAATAATAATAATAATAATAAAATAACATACCACTCAAAGTTTATCTTTTTTTTTAATAACAAATGGCATGAAAATTACATTTTAAGTAAGCATAGTAACAATATAACTTTTGTCATGATGATTTATAAAAGAAATCATAAGTGTATATTAGTACCACAAAACATCTATATGGATATAATAACGTGCACATTTTCATAGGTAAGCATGCATTAATATACCCATTTTCAATAATATGTTCCCTTATGAATTTATTCAAATTCCCTTTCGTATTTGCAAAGCATAACATATTTTCTAG
>MU228246.1:3641151-3654942 GCA_018584345.1 Thuja plicata | reverse complement strand
AACAGGGCTCACTTCAGAAGAGTGAAAATTTGGGGTACCAGTCCCAGTGGTTTTTCCCTTAACAGGGTTTCCACGTTAAAATCCTTGTGTTATATGTGTATGATTTATTACTTTACTATTTTACATTTTGTATATGTATTTATGGATTGACTGGTGTAATTCCCCTCCAACCCTGTCAAGTCCTGGTTATGCTCACTAGAGATCAGGAAGAGCTATATGTGAGAATGATCCTTCTTGAGATGGTTGCTTAAACCGAACCTCTTACAACTCACCATAGCTTCATATTTTAATAGGGGAAATAATAATATTTACATAAATATGTTCCTTTATATCTTCATGTGTGCCAGTGATAGTTTAGGACCTTAATGCTAAAAGAATCACCTTATAGACTTATATGCTTATATGTGAGATGCTCATTATTAATTATGGATTGACTAGTATGCTCTAAATATTTACTGAGTATCGGTAAATACAGTTTACTGCTTATCGGTTATCAAGGAGAAATAGGAAAGACAAGGTAAACTGATAGACAGTTATTTGTTTCAAATATTTCAAAGGCATGCATCTTGTTGGGACTTAATAATTTGAAAATTATTGATTGGTGGATTAAAGTTTAAGTTAAATAAATTTTTGAGGCCACTGATTCACCCCCCCCCTCTCAGTTATTACTAACATTTCTGTCACTCAGATATACTTATTCTGAGTTCATTTTCTATCGCTCAGGTTTGTCTTTTTTTGCTCAGGTACGCTTGGCCCAAGTCATGTTCTATTTCAGGGGGTGTTCTTTGCCCAAGTCACTATGTTGCTCGATCATCCTTTGCCCGAGTTGTTTATTTTGGAATTGGATCTGATGGTCGACTTCTGCATTTAATTTCCATGGATTAATTAATATGAGGTCTCTCATTGTGATCCGTGTGGACCTAAATCTAAGTCTCTCTTATGGATTTGAGTGCCAACATCTTTGGTGGACTCTTGTATATATTGTTTTCTATGTTCTTAGTTTAGGAGGTAGTTTTTAGAAGATAGAAGATTAAGGACTGAATTATCTGGAAGGAAGGTCTTAGACCTTGCATGTATGAAGATCAATCAGTAATTCATTAAATATATATGGCTGAAATTGGGAAGGCCTTACATCCCGACATGTAATGAGTTTGATCAATTAATGAAAAGG
Source organism: Thuja plicata (assembly GCA_018584345.1). Lineage (NCBI taxonomy): Eukaryota > Viridiplantae > Streptophyta > Pinopsida > Cupressales > Cupressaceae > Thuja > Thuja plicata. The sequence continues at coordinate 3,653,771 of MU228246.1, read as the reverse complement.
ATTATGTTGTTTCTTCTTTCACCATGTTGTTTTTTCTTCCACATTGTGTTTGCAAGTTGCTTTGGTGCTTGGGGGTTCCCTTGGCCCCATCTACTATCCCTCCTTGCATCAAGTGGTATCAAAGCATTAGTGAGATCTAAGTTCCTTTTTGTAAACCCTAACCCTAGTTGGTAATAATGTTGTGAGGTGGAAGATTTTGATCTAACCTACAATTGCAGAGGGATTGAAGATGGTTCATGGGAGAGGAAATGCAGATCCAATTCTATCTGATATTCTTAGACAGATAGCTTCAAGATTGGAAGTTTTTGAAACAACCCAACACAAAGGAAGACATCTTGAGGATGTTAGTGATGATGAAGTTGAAGAAGTTCAAGGTGAAGCTACACCTACACCTATTATGGATTAGGAAGAAGAGAGATTCCTGTGAGCTTTGACAAGTTTGAAATCCACACCTCAATTTAATCCTCATGAGTATAGTGGAAAATTGGATTCTAATGAATTGATTGACTGGATAACTAAGATGGAAAAGTATTTTGAATATGAGAATGTATCAGAGGATAAGAAGGTGAAGATTGAAAGTACAAAGTTGAAATATTGTGGATCCTTATGGTGGGAACATCTGCACTTGGATCGAAAGAAGAAAGGAAAAGACAAAATCAAGGTATTGGATAAGATGGTAAACAAAATAAAAGGCAAGTTTATACCTTGTGATTATCATATTAACATGATTAGGAGAATGCAAAGTTTGAAGCAGAAAGATAGATCAATAAAAGACTATACTGAGGAATTCTATAGATTGGACATCAAATCTAGACATGTTGAAGGTGAAGTGGAAAGAGTAGCAAGATATCTAAATGGATTGAGAACTTCCATACAAGATGAGATCAGTTTGGTCAAGATGGAAAACATTGAAGAGACTTATCAGTTTTCCCTAAAAGTTGAGGAGAAATTGAACAAAAGATATGAAACAAGAAAAAGAGGTTGAGGTGGTAGATTCCCTAGAGGAAGAGGTAGATCTCATGGTGAAAATAGTAGATTTGAACCAGACAAGTCAATTTCAAACACATCTCAAGACAAAGGAAAGATTAAATGAAAAGATGGAAGTTCATACCAAGGAAGAGGTAATTACTCCCGAGGTGGTTATAGAAGAAGAGGGTTCCAAGTAGCTTGTTACAATTGTAGTGATGAAGGACATAAATCCTTTGAGTGTACACATACAAGAAAGAAATTTGGCAGTAGCATAAATGCTTTGGTGCAAGAGGAGTCACCAAATGAAGCTAAGAAGGAAGGAAATATCATGATCAGAAGGATACTATGGGGCGAGAAAGATAAGAAAGATCCTGTCAGGAAAAGTTTGTTCAAGACCAGATGTAGAGTTGCAGACAAATTTTGGAAGGTAATTGTTGATAGTGGAAGCTTGGAGAATCTGGAATCTGAAGAAATGGTCACAAAGTTATAGTTGGAAAGGATGAAGCATCTAAAGCCCTATCAGATCTCATGGAGCAAGGATGAGCATACATTATTTCTGTTATGATGTATTTATGTCCATTAGACAAGGATGGTGTAATCTTACCCTCTAGTTCAAATCCCCATATAGAAAATGACCATGGTGAAGTGATAGGATTGAGTTCTTGGGCTGGCACATGGATGAGGTCTCCATGAATTTGACATTGCCTACACCTTTGCACATACTTGTTTGCATCTATCTCTATTGTGGGCCAGTAGTATCCCATGCAAATGATCTTTGCTAGGCTATTGCCACCAGCATGGGTTCCACAAATTCCTTCATGTATCTCGTACAAAGCTCTCTGGGATTTCGTGGAAGTGAGACATTATAATATCGTTCCATCTTGACTTCTTCTATACAGAGTACTAGCAATAAGGGTGTACCTAGAGGCTTGGCGGATGAGTGAATTCTTTTAGTTTCTAGACAAGTTGGGAGGTAATACACTACTTTGGAGGTAATTGTACATGTCATGGTACCATGGGGTTTCTGGACCAACAAGGACACACACTAATTTTGTGATTGGTGCTTGATGAGCTAGTATCATGAGTTTCTATACAAGAAACATGAATCTGGTTTCCTTGCCTAGCATATCGATAAAGTATGCAATGGTAGCCATCACATTTGCATCTTTGTTTTGAACTCTTGGGACTTGCTCAAATATGATGAAATGGAATTTTGCACACAACCTATCTATCTGCTATGTGTATGGGATGAGCTTCTCATATTTTTCATATAGTTATTGTTTACTTGGCTAATGACCAATTGTGCATCTTCGTAGACTTTGAGGTTCTTTATTCTCCATTGTATAGCCATCTTTACTCCGGTGAATAGAGCTTTGTACTTGGCTATTATTTTATGCATGGAAAGTTGAGTCTCAAATATTTGGGAATCACATCATTGTTTGGAGTCATGAGTACTATTCTTGCTCCTACACCATGGTTCGTGCATGACCCATCAAAGTATAGTGCCATATCTCTATTGTCCATTGTAGTGTAATAATAGACTCATCTGGAAAGTTGGATATGATAGGTTGATGATCCTAAATGGGTGCCTCTGCTAGTTGATGTGCAATCACTTGACCTTTGATAGCTTTTCTGTCCATGTATTCTATGTCAAATTTGCTTAGGATCATCACCCACTTTGTGAGTCATCCACTAAGTGTTTCTTTGCTCACTAGATACTTCAGGGGATCAATGTGCGCTATCAGTTTGGTTTGATGGCTTAACATGTAATGCTTTAGATTTTGGGAAGAAAAGACTACTTCTAAGCATGAGTTTTGAATTGGCGAATAGTTAAGCTCGTAACCTACCAAGGTTCTGTTGAGATAGTAGTTAGCTCTCTCCTTACCTTGGTCATCATGTTGTGCTAAGAGCACTCCTAATACTGACTCAATTGCTAAGATGTATAGAATTAATGGCCTACCTTGGATAGGTGGCACCAATATGGGAGACTTGAGTAGATAGTCCTTGAATATTTTGAATCTGTGTTTGCATTTTTATGTCCATATGAATATCACATCCTTGTGTAGTACATGCTGGAATATATGGAACTTGTCTTCTCTTTGGGCTATGAAGTGCCTGATAGATTGAAGCCTATCCTGTAAACCCCTTAGTTTCCTTAGGTTAGTCTGTGGTGGCATAATTTCTTTCATCCAATCTTGATTATCTAGTACGTCCTTAAATTTCTTAGGCTCAAATGTAGATATCAAACATGTATTATCTCTTACCTTTCTTCTGGTCATCACTCCAGTGTCCTTATTTCCAATAATCTTTCTCAGGGAATGATGCCTTCTCACATACTTTTCCCAAATAGGCTTGGTAGCTCTCGCTTCTCAATATCAACATTCAGTTGTGGAACTCCTTTTTCATCTTCCTCCTTGGTAGGTGCTCTCGATAATGTATCAGGGGCGTCATGCTGTACATATAAAAAATTCTCATAATCTTCAGGTTCCTTCTTACTATCCTCATCATTCCTTTCTGCAAATTCACCAATTCTTACATTTTCACTTTCAACCATTTTGTTAGTAACCTTGTTCAAACATTTGTAAGCTTTACTCCTTGTAGAATATCCTTAGAATGTCCCTTCTTCTCCTTTTGAATAAAATTTTCCTTCTCTAGAATCTTTCAGAATATAGCATTTTCTCCCAAAAATTGTAAAGTAACTAACATTAGGTTTGTGTTCATACCATATTTCATAAGGTTTCTTGTTGGTACCTTTCTTCATTTGTACTTGGTTCAATGTATAAACACCAATACTCACAGCTTCCCTCCAAAAGTTTTGTGAAACTCCTTTTTTCAATCATCAGTGTCCTAGCACAATCAACAATAGATATGTTTCTTCTCTCAGAAATCCCAATTTTTGTGGTGTCCTTGGTGCTAACAATTGTCTCTTAATTTCATTCTCATTACAAAAAAATGTAAACTCATCAGAATTAAACTCACCTCCTCTGTCAGATCTCAGACAATTCAACTGTCTTCCAATTTATTTTTCAACTCGAGCCTTATACCACTTAAACATTTGAAATGCATCAAATTTTTCTTTTAAAAACATTACATACATCATTCTAGAATAATTATCCACAAATAAAATAAAATATTTGTCTCCATAATAACTTTGAGTCATCATGGGTCCACATAAATCAATATGAACTAAATCCAAAATTCCTTGTGTAGCATAAGTCTTGCTTGCAAAACTATATTTAGTCATCTTACCCATCTGACATTCTCTACACATAGCATTCTTAGGTTTCTCTAATATCAGTAGTCCTTTCACTCTATTCTTCTTAATCACTTTGATTAAGTTGTCAAATTAACATGACAAAGCCTTTTGTGCCATAACCAAACATCTTCAACTTTAGCAAAAAGGAAACTCTTCATAGAAGTATCAAGATAAAATAAATTACCTTTATATTGTTCTCCAGTAGCAATCAAACTATTCTTCTTATCAAATACTTTCACCTTTCCATATTGAAATTCCAGTCAGTGACCTGTATTATTTAACTGTGCAGCACTCAACAGATTATACTTTAAGCCTTCAACCCAATAAACATCATCACATCTTGTGTTATTCAGTATAATTATATAACCTTTTCCTTTTATAGGATACGTAGCATCATTACCAAATCTAACAAATACTCCATCATGCTTTTCCAAGGAAATAAACTTTAAGTGTGTCACCAATCATGTGATGTGAACAACCACTATCTATAATCCATGTTTCATTCTTACTTGTGATATTAGGGCTCTTGGTTCTTCTTCATCATAATCATATTTTATAGCAACATAAACAACTTCTTTTCCATCATCACTATCAAAAGAAACATCATCAATTAGTCCTTCATTAACAATATGAAAATATTTCTTACCTTTGTTTTTGTAGCCTTCGTATCTCCTGAATCTATTTTCTCTTTTGTCCTTATCTCAATTATCTTTCTTTTCTTCCTTATCTTTCTCTGGATAGTTATATGCAAAGTGACCAACTTTATCACAATTAAAACATTTCAAGGGTAACTTACCTCAGTATTTTCCTTTTCCTCTTTGTAGCCTTCTAGCTAACAAAGCTTCAAATTATCTTTCATTCTCATCACATTCAGTAAATAACTCTTCAAGTCCTTCAGTGCAACTATAAAATTTCTCACTAGCACTGCTCAAGTAGCCATCTCTAGTAGCAACTTCCCCAGCTTTTCCAATCTTTAAAGTAGACTTAAATGGATATTAAATTATAGAAGTAGAAGGAAAACTATTGTCAAAATCATTTATCTAAAATGAAGTTAACTTACCAATAGTAGCATCCAATGAAACATTCATCTGGGGTATAGATCTTAGCTCTTGTATAGCAGATACACGAATATCATAACTCAGTAGCAGGGTTCTCAACATTTTTATTTTAACATCATCCTTTGTTATGATACCACCAGCTCCTCTGATAGAACTAACAGTCTCCTTAAGTCTTGTACTATATTGTATTATGTTCTCTCCTTCCTTCATCCTCATAGAGTCAAATTTTCCAATCAAACTTTTTGCTTTAGCCTTTTGAACATGTTGATCTCCACCATAGCTCAAAACAAGCTTATCCCACATTTGTTTCGAAGTAGTGCAACCATAAAGCTCATCATATTCTTGGTTGGTAAGTGTAGATGCAATCTCAATCATAATCCTATTTCTATCTTTGCTCACTGATAGTCATAGGTGCAGTAGTCGGTGTTACATATTCACTATCAAGAAAGTGAATTCCATACTCTCCTACTCTAGACACATGCAACCTCATTCTACTTTTCCATGTAGATAAATGATCCCTATTCATCTTTGGTGGTTCCCTCTTATACATCTCTAGATCTTGATTCAAGTCCTTTTAATCTTATCACTTCAGTGTAACTTAGCTCTGATACCAATTGTTGGTCCCACTTAGAAGGGGGGAGTGAATCAAACAAATCAAAACTTAATCACTTAAAACTGAACTCACTAATTCACTTGGTAATACTGAAAACAATAAATAACCAATTCACCAAATAACTCAATAATGTAAGCAGTAATACATCTCATATATGTAAATCAATCATTCAAACATAGAAACATCAAATTAACCATGTAAACATCATATTTAACTTAGTTGACACAAGATTTAATGAGGAAGCCTAATTTGGGAAAAACCTTTATGGGAATTGTAACCCACAATAAAAATGTACCCTTCTGAAGTATGCTCAGTTAAGAACTTATCCTATTAAAGATTACAAATACATTTGCTAATTGTGACCCTGTTAGGGGATTTACCTCAGATCTGTTAAGATCTTCACCTTGTTAGGAGTGGCCTGGTTAGAGGTATTTAAACATTCTTTTGGAATGTCACCTAACTCTAGGTTTTACAAATAGGACTGTTAAATCCACTCAGTTAAGAGATTTATTTTTTTACAAATATTAAATTAGCAACAGTAAACTTTGATCTATAAATATAGAAACTAACTTTTCTTGTGTCAGATCCTTTATGCTCAATTGAATACTGGCATCACATACTCCATTGATCTCTTTATCAGACTATAGATTCTTCAATCTTTGTTTCTCTGTTCTTCTCGGTAAATGTTATTCTTCAGCTTCTTCTTCTTCTCTATTCAATTCGCCAGCCTCTTATTCTCTGTGTATTTCTCATCCTTTATATAGAAATATTTTTTCCTCTTGATCTCCTCAATTTTATTTTCCTTCATTTGCGCTCAGTTGTTCAATCATCTTCTTCATATTTCACAACTCGGTAAACCATCTCACATTTACCTTGCAACTTGTACTTTTCTTGGAACTCTCATAATTATGTTTAACCGCTTGATCTTTGCCTTAGATATTCACATTAAATTTTCCCATTCATAGATCTTATTAAAAACTTAATTTAATTCATTTCCTTATCCAACTCATCATCGCTTTGTATTAAATTTGATCTTATTATCATTTAATATCAGTATACTATACTCGGTAAAACTTGCATTGCAACTCGGTAACTGACTTCATTCACTGCTCGGTGTCTAACTTGTCTCTAGCTCTTGGTTCTTGGTAACTGTGACCGACTCACATAAAATTCTATTGTCTGACTCAGTCTATCTCGGTAAAGTAACTCTTTCAGCCATAACTTAATTCATTGCAGTTCCTGACTTGATCAATCAAATGTACCAATTTGATAACATCAAATATATAGTAGAAAAAACTATATCATCAATACGTCATCATTGTTTGATCTGTATTTTTCACCCATTTAACTTCTCCTATTAAGATATAGTAACATTAATAAAAATCAATTTAATCAATTTCTTGAGATCAATGACAAAAAAACAACTGATCTAACCATTTCTACAATCATGATACTTGGTATCACTCGGTCCTCATCATCTCCATCAGTTAATCAACAGACGGGAAAAGTACAAGTGGTGGAGCATTCTTTTTTGGTGAAATATTAGTCTCTTAGACTACCAAGAAACATAATTATATTTCTCAATCTACTGCAAAATTAGAATATGTTGTTGTTGCTCTTAATTGTCAGCAAACAGAATGGATAAAGTAGATTATTGAAGGAATTCATGAGAAATTAACAAAAACCTATTATTATCTATTGTGATAATACTAGTGCAATAAATATTTCCAAGAATCCAGTGATGCACTCAAAGACAAAACATATTGCAATAAAATATCATTTTCTAAGAGAGAGAAGGTATAAGAGAAGGAGGTAAGGCTTGATTATGTGCCTACTAAAGATTAATTTTTTGATATTCACCAAGCCACTGCCAAAGGATACATTTGAATATCTTAGAATTAGATTAGGGTTTATTCCCTTATTTGAATTAAATTAGAGGATGATGTTGATTGCATCAATTCATATTTGTTTATCAGAATATCATATGTATGAGTTGGTGTAGTGTTGGACAACTCCTAGGAGGAGAAGTCTTACATTTGAAGTTGGGAAAGTGAAATGAACATGCAAGATTTGGTAAAGTGTACTTAGAGGTGACACTTTTTGTATTTTTTTCAAAGGGGGTGAATATGTATTGGGGAGAATAGAAAAGAAAGAAGTGGAAAAATTAAAGATGTGAAGTGTTCAAGAAGACAAGAGTGTTTCCATTAATGCCAAAGGGGGAGAAAGTTGGAAAAATTGATGCAGTGATGCTTTGATGAATTTTGATCCAGATTTGATGACAGGTGAATCAATTATTTGGTTGTCATTGATATCAACTACTTGACTTGATGCTTTAGTATGTTAGATGATATTGTGTAAGTGAATCCTGATTTGTGGTATTTTTCTAGTTTTTCTATTATTATGGAAGGTTATATCATGTGTTTTGATGTTAACTTTTCCATCGTGACATTTTTTATGGAGAATTAAGTTGGTCATAGAATATATTTTTATACATTTTCAAGATATAATGTATGAGCACAAATCATAAGGTTAACTTTTGCATCTAGTTTAGTTGACTGGAAGCTGTGTTAACAGAATGAACAGGTAAACATGAAAGATTTGTGGATTGGTGATGAAATTCGTTATGACTAAAGGATTGGTGATTAGTTTTTTTAAGATGGGAGGTATTTATGTGATTTATGGAAATTATTTGAAAGTGCATTGATTGAAGTATATGTTTGAGAAAACTTCTTCAGGTTGTTTCTTTTTTGGTAAAACAAGGTTTTTGAAATGGCTCAACTACCAATGTAAATCAATATGGATGTCAATCCAGTCCAAGGAAAATATTTTTGGAGTGTCTAGATACATTATATCTTACCTAAAATGATTTGAATCGGTCATATCTCAGATCTAGGGTTTCTTGTAAGTCAGTAGAGGTAATTTTATATGATAGAACAATTGGAGAGAGAGAGAGAGAGAGAGAGAGAGAGAGAGGTATATATATGATTTTGAAATGCTAAAGTATTTAAAGACAAAGAAAGAAAGGTAATGAAGTGGGATCGAGCTAAGGAAGAGAATACAGTATGTTGATGTATCTCAGAGCTTAAATAGATCTGATCATGTAGAGGTAGTGTAGTTTTAACAGATCATTTTCATTTTTTTCTTTCTAATCATTGTAACAATAAAATCCCCTAACAGGGTGGATCCTAACATATCTTTTATTATAAATCCTCTAAAAAGGTGACACATTAGCTTGTGTTTAAAGTACTCTAACAAGGATACTACTAATAGGGTAAATATCCTAATAGGTCTTAGGAAAATCCCTTAACCGGGTAACACCTAACAGTGTTTTTTAAACCTTTAACATGGTAAGCTCCTCATAGGACATATTCCATAAGAATACAAATTTAGTGAGTATCATCTCACACCATGTTTTTTTCCAGCTGGGTTTCCACAAGATAAATATGGTGTTTACATTTTGTGATTGATTACTTATGGATATATGCATTGAAGTTTACTTATGTTAGTTACATGTTGTGGTGAATGAAGTCTAAAGAATTTGAATTGGTGAATCCTTTGTGGATTGCTGATTCACCCCTTCCCTCTCAATAATCAAATAGGTATTAACAATTAGTTCTCTAATATATACTGCCACAGGTCTATCACTAGACCAATTTAGGGGAACTACTTCTGGGAATTCATTCAAGAAATAGAAATATATGCAGAAAATCAAAGTACCAAATTTGAAGGATTTATTTCTATCCTTCTTAATGTTTGTGAGGTTCTCAATCAAATGAACTCTCAACACTTCAGATAGGTCATACTCCTTGTTTTCTTTGAGAATCTGATATGTAGTATAAATAGTTGTTTCAGACATAGAGATGTCTCTACTAGAATGATAAACTCTATATCCTACCACCATAGCTGAAAATATCACATCATCTTCTATTATGTCATTGATTGCCATACCTCATTTGTCAGATACAACTCTTGTAGCATCATGAATAGTGTCATTCTTTATAATCTTCAATGAAAGTATCCCACTAAATGCCCATAAACATATTACAATGTGTATTACCTCCTTTTTAATCTTCATTGGCTTTCTAAGACACATGAATTAATCATGTATCCTAGTCAAGATGTACTATATCCATTCATTCTTCTCTATCAATAAAAATTTTGTGAATCAGGAAAATTTATTCTCCTCTAGGACTTTGAACTCGGGCTTTAATTTTTCATTCTCTATAAGATTATTTTTGTATAGATCCTCCATTTGATCAATCCCAAGATCCTCCAAATTAGTATGGATGTAAGCCCTAACTTCTTGAACGTGTAAAAATTTGTATGATACATTCAAAAGAGAACCCTTTGGATCCATCTCAACTAACTTGATTGGGTCTTTCTTGAACTTGTGGTGTGGCCTCTCTATGATATCAATTATTATAGGAGTATTCATGGTGAAATATTTAAATTTCTGATATATGCATAGATGCATACCTTTTGTAAAGCTAGGGTTTGCATGAAACATCTTGAATCATCTTCTTGTTTCTTTGGTCTTGATGAAAATCACTTGTAGAGATTATGTTCTTCATTCTCTTGAATGCAAAGTGACAAATGAAAGTCACATTTTTTCCTTATATAGCTCGCATACCTAACTTTTAGGTATCATTAATGCTTCAAGCCCTAAATACTCACAATCACCGAGTTCACCACCTAGCTCATAGAAATTTGTTGTGCACCTCAAAAAATTACCAAATCCTTTTGGTAAAGACTCCAAAACCTTTGTGCCAACTATTTACAACTTCCCAATGCCTATCATATTTAGGAATCAACATCTATAGAGGGTTTCATAATATTTTTCATGTAATCTCCCCCTAGGCCAAAGGCCTAAATTCAACTCCTTGAGGAATTGCTAGCATCAAATCCTGATGTAGACCTTTCAAATTTATTCTCAATACTCTTCTTCACCCATGTCTACTTCATTTTCTTCCTGATCTCTTCAACATTTAATTTTTCCTTCCCTTTATCTTTTTCTACCTTATTCCTTCTCTTGTCAACTGGACCTCCCTGATTCACATCTTTAGTCCCGCAATCCCTTGCAATTTATCTAGATCTATTACATTTGTAACATATAACATTCCTTTGTTGATTTATGTTTCTCCCCTGGTTTCTCTTTGATGCACACTCCTTTTCTATGTGTCTAAATCTCTTTCATGCATGTCACCTAATGTTCCTTTTGTTGGAAGAGTTCTTCATAACACTTATGTATTCACTTTCTCTATGACCATGTTTATTGCACTTACAACATTGACCATAAAAATATGCATTATTCTAATTCATCCTATTCATACAATGCATGACTTTATGACCAAATTTATTGTAGATAAAGCACTTACCACTAGTCCTTTATGTATTAGGTTGTCTTTTTAATGGCTCCTTCTTCTCAGATATAGTGTTTCCTTGAGGATATCTAGAGATTTATCCTTGTTCAAATCCAAGACTATGCTTGTCATCTGGGATCCTTTGACTTTCAAGTAGGGAATCAAGATCAGTTGAACTGATCATGAACTTCTCCTTATATTCATTAGCAATCATAAGTTCATCTCTAAGTTATTCTTCAATGTCCTTGACTCCTTGCATATCAAACACCAAGTCTAGTGAATTAATTTTCTTTTAAGGACTAATTGAGATTATCTTCATTCTTATTCATGTCCTCATTCTCCTTGGTCATCCTCATTACAATAGATTACATCTCATTATTCATGACTGCATTCTCTCTCTTGAGCTTCTCACATTCTTCAATCTTTTCCTTCAAGTCTTGACTCAACCTTTCATCATTCGATCTCTCACTATCCTTTTATTGTATTTGATCACACAATTCCCTTCTTTTCACCTTGGCTTACTTTAGCTGTGATTTCAATTTCTTGATGAAGATTTTATCATCTCTGAGATTCCTCTCCAACTCCATAACTTCATCTTTTGACTGATCTAGGTCAGCCAACGCAACTAGGAGTTGTTCTTGCAATCCTGAATCCATCCTTTTTTCTTGGATCACCCTTAAGAGGTTAGGCTTTCCTCAAGGGACCAAGTCTATGATACCAATTATTGGATGGAGGGAACACTGAGACGGCGGGGGTGAATCAATGTTCAGCAAATTTTAACTTTAAATAATTGATTATAATATGTTCCACAACAACTGTGTGTGTGTAAATGGGTACCTGTCAGAATCAACACAAACACTCAATAAGTCATTATATTAGCATCAAAGGGGTTAGTAAAAGCATGAAAAGCATAAAGAACCCACTAAAATCGACTTATTTCCTGCTAACTAGGAGGAGTGTGATTAACAACATATCAGCCCTCAGAATATGCTATGAATCAGTGACTAATACAACCTAGCATGAAGGATTTGATTTAAAAACAAGCTAAATGATGGAAAAGCATGTTTTTTAACTCTAAAAAGATGAAATAGAAATAGTAAACTAGCATGTGATAATATGGAATGCAATTCTATGATTATTCTAGCAGCATAACAATGCAATTTCAATCTCAAGTGAAGGCTTCTTTGCTCTCAAAACAGGCTTCTATTTATAGAAGAATGGGAGAGAGAGGGGGGATAAGGTTCATTTATGAATTAGGAGGCCCAATAAATGAACATGTAAGAGCTATTAATGCCTAAGGCATTAATAAGACATGGGAGAGACATGGGCTTAAGGTCTTCATATTAATGAAGGCATTAATAAGG
>MU228246.1:3610461-3624053 GCA_018584345.1 Thuja plicata | reverse complement strand
GACATTAAATTGATTAAAAGAATTATGCCAAGCAGTAACAGGGTCGTTTGGACATAAATTGAGGGTATGATCACACTTAGGGAAAATAGGGTCTATAGTTGCGACAGACCAAATTCAGGTGGTTACAACAACTAATCACATAAACTGAATTTTAACATGCATAAACATAAAGAAAATAGACATCACACCATAAGACATAGATTTGTTATCAAGGAAACCCTTCTAAGGGAAAAAAAACATGGTGGGGAAATACAACCCTTTACAAGAAGGATCACTGCCTTAAAATATCACAACAATGATCACAAAGCTTTGAATTTCTAAAATAACATCTAACAATGTCTAATTATAGTTTCATATTAGCATATACTCTTATCAGATACACTTTTTCCTTTGATTGCCCTGTTTTCCTAATCTTACCTGATCAGATTATCAAATCCCAAAAAAATTATGAAATCTTTCACTTTTCACCTTGCGTACTGATGTGATGCATCAATATTGTCCTTTGATGATTCATGCACATTTTCAAAACCTAATCCATCGATCTTATATTTCCTCAACCAAAACTTTGGTCTCCCAATGTCGGCTCCAAAAATGTTCTAAGGAAATGTAAAACATTGTGACTAACTTAACCAATTTCTCAATTCAAATTCATTTCCCACTTAAAAAATCATGCACAATCCTCCATACATGTTGGCTCAATCACTAAAACATAAAATTTAGCACCAAAAAAAATTTACCTCATCCGCGCAAAGATTTTTCCACCATATTGATTGTTCTAACTGTCAAACACAAAATATCATTGTTCAAATATTTCTAGCTCTCACACCTTGAATCACTATACCTTCAAATTCTAGAATTAGCATATATATATATATATATATATATATATATATATATATATATATATATATATATACATAAAAAATTATTCCCTTAGATGCGCGCCAAAAATATTTTAACTTGGAAAGAAACAACGGACCTTTTACTGTACACTTGAAAACACTTAGTCTTCATTTCCATACTTAGCCAAATTCTTATTTGACTTCCTATTTGACCTCCTATTGCAATGTGCATGTGTAATTAGTGTTTATTTGCCATCAATGACAACATCCAAGCTTCTATGTAGTGTTTCTTTCTAATAGCTATATGGCATATCTATAGAGAGGGAGGGGTTTTTTATTTCGTTGATTTTATAAATGACTTTGTTGGGGGTTTATCAATGCAATTTTCCACCTCCTATGAGGATAATAAAGTTACTGTGGGGGGATTTCCTTTGAAATTAGTGAAGAAATGATAGAAAAGGCTACTGAATTACCTTCTGAGGGTGGGAAATAGAAGAAAAATAATTCAGATGTGAATAGTGATATCCTTAATAGGTTTTCAAAGGAAATGAAACTCTAGTGAATATGCAAGGAGGTGTAAGACCAGAAAATGCATATCTCAGTAACCACAAAACACTAAATAATATGCACACCCATCTAATCTAACATTAGAGCCATTGAAATGGGAATATAAAACATAGGCAAACAAAACATAAAACCCCCTTCAAATGATGCTCAAATTCTCTCCTTTCTTCTCCATATAGTTGGTTATTGTTGCTCTTTTGCCTATGACAAAAATGCACAAATATTGAAAGCCAAAGTGATGTCAAGAATACTAGGAGATAGAGGTTCAAACTTGAATGAGAGAACTGAATCTCAATTTATAGAAATAAGAGAAAATTTGCAGAATTAGAAAGGAATGCACAAATTAGTATGCACAAATTAATGCATAATGGAGGGAAAATGGAAGAAGCAAATTAATAGGAAATTGGAAGCACAATCAAGGGAAAATGGATAGGGAAAGGTGGAAGAAATCATGAAGAAAATTAATAGGGAGATGAAGAATAATTAGAGGAGATGACAAATTAGGTGGATTTATGAGGGATTTATTCAATTAAGAATTCAATATTCCTCATAAAGGAATAATTAGCATTTATGAAATTCTAAAATTCCATAAACTAGAATTAGCCATTTAATTAATTAGAAATTAATTAATTGTGGAGACTTAGGATAAAGAATGAATAAATATAATTTACTCATGAAGGCTAGGGATAAATCATAGGTTATTCATCCCAACAAGACAAATTAGTGGATTATTGGTCAAATTGAAGACATTAATGTGCAATTGAATTGATTTTGATAATAATGATAGGATTATGATAGCTCTGAGGCATTGATGAACTTTGACAATGCGCTCAAATAATGATGTTTAAAAATGATAAAATAGCATCAATGAGCTTTGATGATGCCAGAGGATTGATAAAGGAATAGGGATACATTGATGAACTTGGACAATGTTCCCGAGATAATGATGATCTGCAATAGCATTGATGAACTTGGACAATACTATTGATTTGATGGTGATAGGTTGATAACGATAACATCAATGATCTTCGAAAATGCTATCAAATGGGTGATAAAAGGATACGAAGAATGTTGAAATTGGACATTTCCCCTAGAATGATGACGAGATTGATTAGATTTGGAAAAGGGTTTGATTGATTTGAAAAGTGATTTAATTAGGCATTGATGATCTTGGACAATGCCCCAGATTAGTTGGAATGAGTCCAAAACAATTCTAAAATGATTAGGAAGAGAATAGAATATATTTGATTTGATTTAGGATGATTTGAAATGGTTTAGGATAGTTAAGGATTGAATAGGATCGGTTAGGATTCATCGGAATCAATTAGGAAAATGATCGATTCAACAGAGAGGATAGAAATATTTGTAAATAATTAAACAATTTGCAATATTCAACTATTGATGAAAGACAAAATGTTGTCATATAATAAAGATCATATATGCAACATAGAGGAATAATTAGATCGTAAAACAATGTTTCAATATTAATGCCAAAAATGCTAAAACACGTAGACTAGCAGGCTCGAACCATTTTTGGGTGTCTACATTTTGCCCCTCTTTGATACAATGTGATTTTGAGCGTTGTGTCAAATAATTTTGAAGAAAATTACAGTAAAACATGCCCTAGTGAAAACGGGATACATAGGTGCCCCCTTGAGAAATTGACCAAAAAATGCAAGTGATAGGTTAATTTGTCGACAATGACAAGACGGATCCACAGCAATGAACAGATAAAAAATCAGAGGTAAAACGCAAAAGTTATGAGGCTTAGAGTGAAAAAAGCATCACAAACAACACAAAAGGTAAGGCACGTACATCTAGGAAACCAAGAGGCTATAAAAAGGCTTGGAGAGGGATTTGGAGGTCATTTTCACTCTCACTTTTGGAGGAATTTGAGCTCTGGAGAAAGGAGAATGGATCAAATGGCAGTGCAAAATTAGCATGGGGAATGAGTGCATAGCTACCGATGGCTAGCAGATGCAGGACCAGAGGTGAGTACATTTGTGCCTCTCAGTCATTTCTAGGGTTTGCAGTCATTTCTAGGTAATTAGAGCTTGAAAATAGGGTCAAAATGGGGTCAAAGGGAAAGTTTGACTTCTCACACATGCCAACTATGTAGCTCATGTGCCCAAGTGTGAAAAAACCACACTTGGCATGACCAAGTGTGCAGAAACGTGCCCAAATGCGCTGCCTGCATAGTTGGTTAGCCAAACTGCACAGTTGGTCAAGGAAAACTGCAAGTGGGGTAGACAGGGTTCGAGGGGTTCCTAAAATTTCCCAAACATTCCTAAACAAGTCAAAACTCTAGGATATGGTCAAAATTAGGTTAAACTTTCTCAAACTTGGTCAGAGTTGTTCAAAAAGTAACAGAAAGTATAGAAAATTGGCCAAAGTTGCATGGTAATTGGAGGAGGAGTTGGCATTACTGCAGACACAGGAGACCAGACCGGTATGCCTAGACATATGTCATAGGCTAAGAGAGCATGAGAGGAAAATCCCAGCTTCACTAGGACTATAATATATCACATACATGCCTGAGATTAGGGAAAACCATGGATTGATCACAACATTGGCAGAGTGATGGCACTCGAAGATGAGGTCGTTCCACTTACCGATGGGCGAGGTGACCGTGGCGTTGGAGGATGTATGGAACCTCCTCAGGATCCCGATACATGGTGAGCTGATAGAGTATGACCCCGCTATAAGGAGTTTAGCACTACATCAGCTATTCGAAATTGATGATGAGGATCTAGACATCATGGACTATGAGATCAGGTGGGAAACTATGGTGAGATAACATGATAGGTTGGTCGCAATTATATGTTGTGTGATTGGAGGATTATTAGTACTGGACCAACGAGGCCATGGCTTCCCTATTGGCTGGGGGAGAGTCCTAGAGTGCACGATCATGGATGGGACAATGTTTTCATGGGGTTTGTGCATGCTAGCAATGACCTACTACCATCTCCATCAGGTAGCTTACATAGGAGGACTATCGATCAATAGTGGGATCAAGTTTCTACAGGTGTGGGCTTATGAGAACATAGTTGTCTTTCAACCCATCACAAAGAGGATTGTATTACAAGAGATGCCATATGTGTACTGCTATTGAGGAGCGCTCGCATAGGGGCCACTAGGTTATGCACTACACTTTAGACATGAGATAGACACACTCTGAGATTTTATGTGGTGACCATACAGAGATTTCCCCAGATGGGATGATGACAGAGAGAATTTACCCTATTGCAAGCTTGAGAGATATCTCATCAGGCGGACTATAATAGGTCATGCAGTGATCGAGATGTAGTTTCTAGAGAGAGTGTGCAGGCGGTTCAAAGAGAGATAGGGAGTACCGACATGCACTACACTATTTTCATGATTGAGATGTGAGGTTAGGTCATGGGGTGCAGTACTCAGGACACATGTAACATATGCAAAGTTTGAGAATTTGCAGCCTAGGCAATGGGGAGAAGGTGCAAACATTGCAGAAGTAGAGATGAAATTTGAGTATGACAAATGGTTTGTGTAGCACAGGCTGATTCCTCTAAGAGATCCGGTAGTACTAGTACCAAGATTGCAGATGCCTAGGGATGAGAGAATGAAGGAGGAGGATGAGGATGATGAGGAGAGCAGCAAGGATGGGGATAGGGATAAAATTTATCTCGATGTTATGCCTATGTAGATGGATGAGGATAGAGAGGATCCACTACATGATGATGACATACACGTGCCTGATGACATGATTGAGGAGGATAGGCAGTAGAGACAACATATTGTAGAGCTAACTAGCCAGATAGACCAACTGACCCTTGAGAGAGTTGCATGGACTGTAGAGAAAGCATCATGGAGTGCAGAGAGGGAATCATGGATTATAGAGAGAGCATCACTCACAGTACAAGTGGACAGATTGATAGTAGAGAGGGATACTTTGATTGCCTCTTGAGATTCACCTGTCTAGAGCACAGAGGGCTAAGGAGGAGTCATGACAGTTCATCAGTACCATCACAAATGCTAGCACACATAGGGTTACAGAGATGCTATGGGATGTTTGAGAAGAGTCACAGTATTGGAAGAACATGTATAGGAGAGATGTGCCATGAGAGTAGTGGGCACTGAGTTACAGAGCATCTCCTAGTAGATCGCACTCTCGTAAGACACAGACCAATGGGGGAGTGTTGGGACTGATGGGGCCACCAAGGTTAGGGTAGCGAGGATATCATATAAGAGGGGCTTCATCCTCTAGAAAGGATAGGGATCAGGAGGGTCGAGAGAGCAGAGGGTGATAGGAGATTCTCTCTAGCAGAGGGACATTTTTGATAGACATGTTATAGATTACGAGCCTGCGGGCCTTCGTGTATACAGACACCTTGTTTTTGTACTCTGATACTTTTTTGATATATATATATATATGTGTGTGTGTGTGTGTGTGTGTGTGTGTGTGTGTGTGTGTGATATGTAGATACTTTATGATGATTTTTGCATATGTACATGATGGATGTTTATGCATATGTTTTTACTTTCCTGTTAGATGATGATGCTTATGTATTGTGATGTATCTCTTTTTTATGCAATATATACATGTATGAATGCAATCATTTCTTTTGTTTGTTTTTGAGATTTTGCAGCTTTTGAAAATGTATGAATGCAAAATGCAAATGTATTTTTGTATTTTTCTCGTTTATAAATGAATGAATGCAAGATGCACATGTTTTTGGTATTTTCCCTTTTATAAATGCATGTATGTAGGATGCACATGTTTTTGATGTACCAGAGTACTAGACCAAGATGGCTGCGAGGACTGACTAAAGAAGTATTAACAAAAAGCATAAATTGGATGAAGAAATTGTTAGTAAGATGGAAAAGTTTGGCTTTCAAAAGTGAAATTATGTCAAAAGAGCTTATTTTGATATTGCAAAATCGGATGCAGCACACCATGGCACAAAAAGACAGAGTGAGAAAGCCATCCTTTTGCATAAACAAACATGATGCAGACAAATGATGATCTTCTCCATCGTGAAGCATATAGCAGACATGCCCCATAATTTCATGAGATCATCAAATAGGCAGAAGACAAAGTAAAAACTAATCATGAACCATCCTGACTACTCTCATAAGTTCAGATAATATCATCAAGTAGCATAGGAACATGACCAAAAGAAAAAATCAATGAAAGATAAAACACTCACTGAAACAATGTGAGACAACAACCATTTTGATCTTTTTGTCACTTGCATTAAATGTTCTTTGTTTGTTAGATTTGTGTTGATTGGCTGATTGGATGATTGATTGATAGGTTGGATAGATTTATTGGTCGATAGTTGACATCAAAATATCAAACAGGTCTAACCAGATTGAATGTTGAGTCACAATATTTCAGCTTGCGCTTGTGAGAATATGATTTCTTTAAGCACAGAATGATGAATCTGCCACAAATGTCTGTAGACATGATGATCATTACATAAAATAAAGATAAGTATGTACAAATTTATTGCATATTTTGAAGAGACTTTTTAATTTTTAGGTTTTTTGAGATATTTGAATTTTTTTGTGCTTTTTTTAGGATGTTTTACAATTTTTAGGTTTTTTTCATGACTTTTTATGCTTTTTATTGATTTTTTTAGCATCATATTGGATTTTTATTGATTTTGTCAGGACATTATGCAATTTTTAAGATTTTTAAAATTTCCCCCAGTGTCTAGCAAGGGAAGGACATTTTGGAAGGACAAGTGGATCGATAGATGGATGAAGGACAAGGGTTGTGTGCTTTTGATCTGTTTAGGTTTCCAAGGACTATCCAAGAAATAGGATAACATATTTTTGCCAAGATAAGGGATTGGACATGACAATGATAGGGTAATGAAATGGTGCATTGGATGACAAGCAAGGGATGGAAATATCAAGAGGTTTCTTTGAAAAAATGTTTTGCATTTAATGTCCTTATTTTATCAATACCAAGAAAGGGATTTGTATAAGAAAATGATAGGACATGGATAGGGAAAAAATAGGATATGGATATCATATGCAAGATCAATAAGGTATAAGGAGGAGGGATATGGAATATGAATGAAAGGTTGCGATAGGATAAGCGATATAGACCAAAGGGATCAAGACAATGTAAAGAAGATTGGGCATGTGATGCTTCAAGGGAGATTTGTAACCATGTCAAGATCATAGTTGGGGAAAAGGGGATAGGCTAATGGATACGAAAGGCATACGATAATGGAGGATGACATGAATAAAATCTGCCCCCAAGTATAGACTGCAAGAAGTTCATAGAATTACACATGATGCCTGTTTGCCAGGTTTTCATCATGGTACTTGCCCAAAGCGCCTATTTGCCAGGTTTTCACTTTTGGATGAAATTATTTCTCTTTATTCTTTTTTTTTGTGTTACCAAGACGCATGTTTGCCAAGTTTTCATCAAGGCAACTTTTTTCTTTTTTTTTTCTCTCTTTTTTTTTCTTTTTCTTTTTTTTTTTCATTTTGTTGGAACTAGGTTTGTCTCAGATAATAAAATATTTCTTTAGAAGGGAATTTAAAAGGTTATTAATACTACCATATGCCACTCCTAAACCATTTTAGGAACCATGATCTCATCTCATTCTTGTTTTTCCTGCGTAATTCTCTTGAAAGCTTTGTTATGGAAGCAATGGAAAATGCTCAAACCCAAGGAAAAAATCCTAATCCTTTAGATCAAGGGTTGATTTATAGGATCTATACCTTTCATTTGTCTCTTTTCCCTACCAAACCCATTGTGATTTTTTGAGTCCCCTAATTCACACTCTCCCACCTTCCAACATCATTGATGCCCCATGATCGCATAAGAAAAAGTGTATCCATCGCCCTGGAGTCCTCAAGATTACATCTAGGCTAGGGACCCCTAAAACCCCCAACCTCATTGTTATTTTCACAAATATAAGTGGGTTACATTAAAGCATCCAAGCTACTAACTTTTAGTAAAAAGAAAAGGAAAAAACCTCCCCCTGCTAAGAAGTTCAAAATACCTATTTAGGAAGTGTTTACATAGGAAGAAGATGAGGCTAGAGAGGAGCACAATAATCCCCAAAGGTCCAATAGGCTAGTGACCCGGTCAACTAATAAGGGTAAAAAATCCATGCTTATTGACTATGACTCTAAATAGGACGATGTTGACCAAGGAAGTGGGAAAACCATGGAAAAAGGAAAGGAGAAGACAATCGATGGTGATGGTAGTGAAATTGAGACTATTGAAATCTCTAAGAAGTCAAAAACTAATAGATCCACTCACATCTCTGACAGTAAATAAGTGGATTCACTTTATCTTACTAAGGATATGATGCCTGAGGAGGAGAATGTTATCTTCACTACTAGTAAATCCATTTGTAATGATCAGCACAATGCAACCACTGATATGTACAAACTAAAGACTGGTTGAATACTAAAATTCTTGAAATGGAAAGAAAAATGGGATGCATTTCTAGGTTCAACCTCCATTTTATGCATATCTCTACAACTTCCTTGTGTTTGATGTAGTGTAAGGTTCTTGGTGAAGTTGGAGAAGATGAAGGAATTATAAGGATCTCTTTAAGTTTTTCACAAATGACTAGAGTCGTGTGATTTACCAATTAGACTGTGACATAAAATATGTTGTCCATGGCTACTTTCTTTATGTGATTGGTTCTTGGTACCTTTTTCCCTAATGGGGCTTTTAGTGAAACTTTTTCCTTTTCGATTTTTTATGTTAATATGAACATGGGATCGAGAATTAACTTTTCTCTAACTACTAGGTGATTATATTGTCTTAGGTTCCAAAGTGAAGACTTTAAAGTTTTCTTACAATGTGATGCTTGACATTATTGTGTATATGGTTGACTATATGCTATTAGTAGGGCCTTACTTTTGATTGTTTCTTTAGGTGGTCATTTTTTTTTATGTTACTCTATTGTTAGTGTGCTATTATTTTTTATGCCCTAGGGTTTTGGTTGTGTAAGGGACACCACCCTTATTTTTCTAATTGATTAATATCAAAAGCATATTTTTTAAAATTTGGAAATAACTCATTTATTTTCATTTGAAATTGCTTAAGCCTATTTTTTTGTGCATTTTCATTTTCACTTAGAAGTATTTTTGGCTCATCATTATATCACATTCACCCATTAGTGAAAACTAATTTCATTACCAATCTCCTTTTCTAAAGAGAACAATAAAGCTTTAATAATTCACTAATCTTAAAAGATGTTAATTTGTTTTTATTAGAAATATTTTTGTGTTAATTAGTTTGTGTAACTTGTGAGTTTGAAAAGATCAATTAAAGTTTGGAAAATGTACACTTCATGAAGGAAGAAAGAAAATGCTACAATTAATTTTGTGTGTGATAAATGACAAAGTCATGAGGAATAGTCAATAAAAATGCTTCAAGATATATTTGCATGAAATATTTTTGTATTAACAATATTTTGGATCACTCTATGATGAATCATCAAGAAGAATAAAATGATCTAAAATGTTGATGCAAAAAACTTACACATTGTTCTACACAAAAGTACTCTTGATTGACTATTATGGACTTTGAAAACATCACAATGATTAATGAACAATAGTCAAATCCTAAATTAATCAGTTGAGAATGATAAGTGTGAGGAGGGTTAGAATATTTCTTATCTCTTTATAAATTTAGAGTTGTTAATGATGAAGATTTAGTTGTGTAATGTCCTCAACAAAAAGGTTTCGAGATCTAGAATTTATTTGTGCTTGTCAAATAGTGGCTTTTTCATATAACTATTGATATTGCTCAGGATTAGGTTATGACCATGATTTAGAACATGCATGGTCTATGAATCTATTCTATAATGGTTTTATTATTTTCCAAAATGCACTTTAGCATTTATTATTTTCACCTTTTCATGTACATTTTGTTGAGACAAATGTGGCACTAAAAATTACCTTTACGATTTACTTTGAGTGGACAAAAGTATGAAACATTATTGGTTTTGAGTCAAATTCCTGTTATATTGTGGTGAATGAACAGGAAAGTGATTTACCTTTCTGCAATGCGTGGGGTTCAGGGATTATTTTGGCCAATTTTTTAGGCTTATTTTGGCCAATTTCTATACCGACATGTTCTAACCCTAAAGCGGCATAAAGTTTGTATAAATTGGCTTAGGGTTAGGGTTTCATTATTATGTTGTATGTTTTATGGCGGTATATAGTTGTAAGGGATCTGCGTGTTGTGATCTAATTATAATCACTGGATAATAATAAGAGTGGACTTTATTATTTGATGGGCGTAGCCCAAGGATTGGGTGAACCACGTTAAATCTTTGTGTTTTGTGTTCTCTTCTATTTTGGTTTTATTATTCTCTGTTATTGGTTATATTTTTGCGTTTAATTGTTATTTTTGCCTTGTTAATCCTAACAAGTGGTATCAGAGCAAGGTTGTCTTCAATTATCCTTTGTAGGAAGATCTCACAGTTTAGTGGGAGTCTCATAGTTGAGTGGGAGTAATGGCAGACGAGGGTAAGTTGAAGGTTGAGAATTTTAACAGGCAGAACTTCTAGTTATGGAAATTGCAGATGGAGGACTATCTCTATCAGAAGTATTTATGGCGACCATTAGAAGAATCGATCAAGAAACCCATTACTATGTCTCAGGAGGATTGGGATGTTCTCGATAGAAATTCATTGGGTAGCATTCACTTATGCCTAGCACAATCGGTGGCGTTTAATATTACCAAAGCAAAGATAGCTAAAGAGTTTATGGAAACCCTAGAAAAGTTGTATGAAAAGCATTCCGCTTTGAATAAGGTATTTCTTACAAAGTGTTCATTTAATATGAAGATGGTAGAAGGTGGGTTAGTGGTTGATCGTTTAAATGAGTTTAATATAGTTACTACTCAATTATCTTTTGTACGTATAAATTTTGATGAAGAAATTGGGGCTCTTTTGATTCTGTGTTCTTTTCCAAAAAGCTAGAGTAGCTTGATAATGGTTGTTAGTAATTTTGTTTCTAATTCGAACACCCTAAAATTTGATGATGTTGTTGGTGTTATTCTAAGCGAGGAAATTCATAGAAAAAGCTTAGGCGGATCTACATTAGGTAGTGTTTTGAATGTAGAAAGCAGAGGCAGAATAAGAGATGGAGGAAACAACTATGGAAATCATGGGAAATCATGAGGGAAGTCAAAGGGAAAGAGGTCTCAATCAATAGGACCTAGTGGTTGCTAGTGCTGTGGAAAACTAGGTCATAAGAAGAAAGATTGCTGGTCTTGGAAGAATAAAGAAGGAGACAAACATGAAGGAAATAAGGAGGCAAATGTGGTAGCTACTAAATCTGAAGATGATGTTTTGATTCTTTCCCTTGAGAATGTTGAGGATTCATGGGTGCTAGATTCAGGGGCTTCTTTTCATGCTACACCCCATAGGAGTTATTTTATTGATTATGTCCAAGGTGATTTTGGGCAAGTCTATTTGGGAGATAATGAACCATGTCAAATTGTTGGGAAGGGAAGAATTAAGATTAAGTTTCATAATGAGAATCAATGGCTACTACAAGAGGTAAGACATGTTCCAAGGCTGAGTAGAAATTTAATTTCAGTAGGGCAACTAGGTGATGAGGGTTGCACAGCTACTTTTAATGATAAAAATTGGAAAGTTTCAAAAGGTTCCTTAGTAGTAGAAAAAGGTGTGAAAGTAGGCACCTTATATCTTTGTACAGGTAATGTTTTTCCTTCTACTCTAATTGTTACAGAGAAAAGTGAATATTCAGGAATAGTTGCTATAGTTGAGCAGGTACAAAATGAAGCAGTTATTGTGGATACCGAAACAACATTGTGGCACAACAGACTTGGGGACATGAGTGAGAAAGGTATGAAATTACTTCACTCAAAGAAAGTTTTACCAAGTTTGAAATGTGTAAATTTGGATTCTGTGAAAGTTGTGTTTATGGGAAACAAAAGAGAGTCAGTTTCTTGAAGGGTGGGAAGGAAAAGAAAGATGATAAATTAGAGCTTGTGCATATAGATGTATGGGGTCCAACTCATATGTCTTCCCTTGGTGGCTCTATGTATTATGTTACTTTCATTGATGATGTAACTAGGAAAGTATGGATTTATTTCCTTAGGTAGAAATCTAAAGTATTTGAAACTTTAAAAAAATGGAAAAGCTTGGTTAAAAATGAGACTGGTAAAAGATTAAAATATCTCAGATATGATAACAGTGGTGAGTACTGCAGAAAATAATTCAAATATTATTGTTCCTCTAATGGCATTCGTAGGTAGAAAACGGTTCCAAGGACTCCACAAGAAAATGGAGTGGCTAGACGCATGAACAGGACAATAATGGAGCGTGCAAGGACTATGAGATTGCATGTTGGCCTCCCCTTAAACATGTGGGAAGAGGCTTTAAATACTGCTATTTGTTTAGTTAATTTACAAATGTCCCTCTACTCCTTTGGGTTGTGATATTCTAGAGGAAGCATGGACTAGTAAGAAGGTAATTTATTCTTTTCTCAGAACCTTCGGTTGTGAAGCACTTGCACATATAGATTTTGAAAATAGAACCAAGCTGGAAGAAAAATCAAAGAAATGTGTATTTATTGAATATGGCATTGATGAATCTGGATATAGACTTCTTTATTTTGAAAATTGTAAAATTGTAAGAAGCAAGGATGTCATATTCAATGAGAAAATATTGTACAAAGATCGGTTGCGACAACATGAGAAGAAAGACACTGATTATGTAGAGTTGGATGATACTCCAAAAGATAATGTTCTAGTAATTCCTTGTGCTCCGCAACAACAAATACCACACACCCCAGTGAATGTTAGAATTTTAACAAGGCTAAGTAGACCTCCAGATAGATTTTCACCTTCTTTGTATTCTATTTTATTAACTGGTGCTATTGAACCTGAATGTTTTAATGAAGCTATGTAGGTGGATACAAAACTTCAGTGGGAGTCTGCAATGATAGATGAATTGGACTCCTTTTTGAAAAATCAGACTTGGGATTTATGTAAGTTACCTGCAGGTAAACGGGTTTTGCAGAATAAATGGTTTTACATGTTGAAAGAAGAAGATGGAGGTAAGAAAAGATTTAAAGCCAGATTAGTCGTAAAAGGATTTGCACAGAAACATGGTATTGATTTTGATGAGATATTTTCTCTAGTTGTTAAAATGACTTCTATTTGTATTGTTTTAAGTATTGTGGCTA